>OMKY01047908.1:0-12998 GCA_900302395.1 Bregmaceros cantori | reverse complement strand
CACACACATATATATATATATGTATGTATGTACAAGGCACAGAGATGTAGATCAACACATTCAAATAGAGATGGAAGAGGGTTGTCCACTAATGGTTGGATCTTGTGAAGGTCCGTGAGGAGGCAGCGGGGCCGGTGGATGGGCAACGCAGCCAAGTCAAGTCATAATGTAAAAGGTTGTGGTCACTTTGGTATTACGTTTCCGAAATAATTTGAATACATTATTTCTAACAAATTAATTTGTATGAGCCACATAGGTTCACAATAAAGCCTGAAAGTCCTCTCATTTAAATAATAAAACATTATTTGACGAATTTATTCTACTAAGGAGTACTTTTGGAATTCTTCTAATTTCAACATGCAACTTATTACAGTCAGGCTTCAGGTTATATTATTGACCAGCGGTTTATGGCCAACATTTGCTAGAAAAAATATCATTCAGGTGTACCATGACCGTTTACGCTGCTACTGAGAATTGTTTTATTTTTTTGTTTAAAGTTATTTTCTGGGTGCAAGCGACATTTTTCATTCTTTTATTGAGAGAGATAGGGACAGGATTAAATCGTAAACTGAGATGAAAAGTCATGGGGAGACATTGCAGAAAAGCTGGAGAGGGGATTATAACACGCTCTATAACCACTCTGCCACCGTGCCCCGGGGAAATGTTTTGTGTTGCCGTGCCTGTGCTAATGTCCGAGTTTCATTTGTGGTGCCTGTGCCTGTGTGTGCGCCATGCACTGCACATGTGTGTGTGTGTGTCTGTGTGGCGGTCTGTGCGTGCGCTCATGTGTGTGCAACATGGCTGAGTGTGTGTGTGAGAGAGAGAGAGAGAGAGGGAGAGGGAGAGAGAGAGAAACTACTAAGACAGCAGCAAAAGACACAGATGCTGCATTGATGCAGTCGATAAAAGCAGCACACAGTCAAAGAATGGCTGGAGTCTGTGGGCAGTTCTTGAAGTGTCAGGTTGCTATCCCGGCTTCTACTCTTGAGTGGAAACAAGGGAAGTAGGAGGAAGAGGGGGGGCAGTTTTGAGGGAAGAAGGGGGAGGAATCCCTCGGTGACCAGTGGTTATTCCTCTTCTGTGCGGCGGGCTCGTCCTGGTTGTTATTACAGATACACATGGGAGATTAGCAGGAGGGGATGTGCCTCTCTGCAAGACCGCACGCACCTGTGCATGTGTGGACCACCAAGCTAACGACCTCACGGCTCACACACAGACACGCACACACACACACCCAAGCATGGAGCACACAGATACACGTGCAAACACACTAGGGATCTCATGCATTAGTTCATTAATTAACCAACTTGCTTGGATTGGAGGCAGCAGTAGATCGGGTCCTGAAATTAATTGAAATTATGAACAAACACATTAATTACGGTTATAATTAATCTCTTGATGCTCAATCCTTCAACTGCTTGAAACAATGCTGTGAGTGGAAGCTGGCAGTAGTGTTCAACAGACCATTGTCTTTACGCTCACATTCACAAAGCACTGACTCACCATAGAGTGCCACTGAAACAAATGTGTGCCTGCATTTCAATTATTGACGCCTCAAAAAATGCTTCTCGGTGTAAACACTTCAGCGTTGCCAAACTCAACACAGTTCAACTTTCATCTCAACACAGCAGAGGAGCCGAGACATGACGCACGCGCCGTCCGAAGCAAAGTGACATGTCGTCACGAGCAATGTGACGCAACACAGGAAGGGCTGTAGCTTGAAGACACTGAGCTGACGATGAAATAAAATTGTTATATACAGTGTGAATGTGTATGTCTATGTTACTTATAGGCTACAGTAATGCGCCAAGATTGTTCCATTTGTTTGCTCTTGGTGGTACACAGGATTATAGTTATAAAAATAAATATCTTCATGCTGCCTATGTAGTGGAAATAAAATGACATTGATCACGGACAAGCGCACACTCATGTCCTATCTGCTAACGTGTCGTCGTTCTGTTCGTAGTCCTTCCTACTCGAGGCATGCAAAGTTGCGAGTGTAATGCGCCAAAGCGCTACAGCGCCATTTCCAATAAGTGCAAAATGGAGGTGTTCGATTTGAGACAATGTGACACAGTGCACCAAAAATTGTGCGCCATTTGAGACACACCATACGTCTTCCTAGATACCAAATAAAATACTTTTTTTTTGCCTTAAATTCCTCCAATATATTATTAATTTTATTTCAAGAGGACGGACACATTGTCGTCGATTCAAACAACAACAACAACAACAAAACGTACATTTACTCAATGATGCTATTTCAATAATAAGAGGCTTTTTAAAAAAAAAAAAAAAACACCCCATCATTAGGGAAACATTACAATTGTATGAAGTCATAATGGACTCTAAGTACTTTGTTACATCTGTGTTTTAAGTGTGTGTGTGTGTGTGTGTGTGTGTGTGTGTGTGCGCAAAGGCCAAGGGGGTGTTGATGTTTTAGCTACCAGGTACAACCTAAAGGGAAGGGGTCTCTCCCTCCAACCCATAAATTAGGGGTCCTCGCTGGGAGTCCCTGAGGTGCCCTGCTGATTGCCCGCGGCCTGCTAATTGATTTAGTGCAGGGTCACAGGCTGACTGACACTAGGCCCTATATGGACAGGAAATGCCTGTTCCCCCATCTATAATTCATTTTCCTCCGTTGTGTGTGTGTGTGTGTGTGTGTGTCCATACATGTGTCTCTACTTGTGTGTACATGTGTGCATACGTGCTAGGTTTGGCAATAGCAACTGGATGTCAAGTGCACCTAGGAGTGAGTTTATGCAGGGTAGTTGATGATAATGGATTGCACATTATGATTATGTTTCTTTGTTAATGCAAGCCTATGCGTCAGTGTTTTTTGTGTGCATATGTGTGTGTGTTCAAGTTCAAAGAGCAACATTCAAACCTGCAAACATAGCACATTAACAAAAAAAGATAATTGAACCATCCATCGAAACAAACAGAAACAATGCACATGAAACAAAACAAAAATGAACGGGGCAAATAACTATATAGCTGTGCAAAACAAACTGACATGAACATTCAGAGGTTCATGAGTTGAGAGAGTTGGCACATTGATAAGCCAGATAGATACTGAAATTATATATAGGTGTAGGGACCTGAATACACTGTCAGAGAGGCTAGCCTTTGTGTGATGTTTATATGATGGATATTTTTATAAATAGGTGAAAAAAAAACGTTTCACCACTATAAATACTGGTGAAAATTAAATTTTAAATGAACAAATCCTGGTTTTCTGCGTAGGCTTAACTGATGAAATGGGATGCAGATACGATTAGGACAGCACGGTGTGGGTGGGATGAGGTCGAGCAGAGAGAGCAATGAGAACGGTGAGATGATAGCTAAGCTGCCGTGTGGGCAAAATTGTCTGGGTGTTAGCATGATTTGGATGGATGTGTCTGGACTGTCTGAGACGGCACTGGAAACAGCTGGTGTACATGTGAACAGAGCCCAGGCTAGTAATCATGTTAGTAATTAACAAAATATAATTCTATGCCCTTACAACCACATTATAAAATATGTAATCCAGATTTTAGTTACAGTTGGTGAAATGTCAAGGTGTGGTTTCAGGACTTCTGACAAGTGGAACACAGGACAGTATGGTTGTTAGTGAGGTGTCTTTTTTGTGAGGTGTCATACTTTTTAATTGTGTATTTAATTCTTCTGTTTCTAGCACTCATTAGTGGGCAAAACCCCAAACATTGTGCAATGTGCCTTGTATTTATAGACTGTCCTCCTGTACATAGATCACAGTTCCCTTGTTTATGCCTTGTTACGTGTTTGTTGCATTGTCTCTATGTCTAGCAGAATATTTTCAGTATGGACGGGAGGATGGTCCCAGTGTATTGGATACATTTGTGAAACGATGGGTCTTGGGCGAGTGTTATCCAAGTGAGCAGATGGCAGCCAATATGCTTGAATTCCACGGCAGCACAGAGGACATTGGAAACAAACTCCGACATATGACCCACCATGAGGGATTCAACAAGGCTGATAGGTCTGATGTAGTAGCATAGGAGACTGCTTGAGACGTTTCTCCACGACAAAAAACCTGCATCTCAGTTAAGTTTAGTTCACCTAGAAGTAAGCCTGTGGAAAGGGGCTTTAGTGGCCATCAAAGGTGTGTCCTCCACTTCGCTCAGTTGGGATTTAATACAGTCCATATGATTTCGCGAAGCATTGGCGGATGGCTTGGAATTGGTCAATCAGTTGGTCAAATCAATGGGGTGGCTCCCCTTCTGGATTGGTCCTGGAATCAGTGCATAGCCTGGCAGCAACAGACAGTGTATCCTATGCAAGTGATTTGCTATCATCTGGTTTTATTTGTGTTGTTACCTTTCATCTTTTTATTTGGGTCACGGTCACGCACACAAGTCTCACTGCGCTTAGCAAACCAGTCCAAAACACTCCATGGCCTCCAATGCAACTGGGCTTTTGGGCCGCTTGGCTTTGCGCATGCAAGTGACAAACACAAGTGATCCCATGAATCATCATCTTCCGAGAAATGTGCTGTGGCTTGGCAGATATCTAAAAATACAGTAGCATGCATGTGACTTGGATTTGTGTTACAAGATGACAGTTCACGGTGCCCTTCTTCACTTCGTTAAATGCACATCGTTAAATGCACTTCATTGTTAAATGGATGTACGTAAAGACAGCCACAGGCACTGCCCCTACCTGAAAGGTTTCGGTGTTTATACATTTTTTTTTAATTAAATCAGCAAATGCATCCTTAATTCTTCCTATGCCAACTATTCATGCAATTTGCACTACAATGTTATGTCCAGCTGACCCTTTTTTATATAAAGATCAAGATCTCTACTTTCTGTTTTTGCATACAATCTTTTCTTATTTAAAATGTTGCTTAACTCATGATGGCACCGTAGCTCAGTCCATTTGTACACTAGTGTCCATGGCACAGTTCACAACACATGATGCATTGTGGCTTTGCTTCACCTATGTTATTTACCTCTTGACTGACTGAGATGTCCATTTTGGGGTCATTTTATTTGGCAGCCAAAGACTTAGAGCTACTGTTGTGTGATGTACGTTGGTTATGAGGAGTGTTCTTCAAAATTCAGCTTATTCCGACGACTGTAATACCATGTTCAGAATTATTTCAACCACTTACAAAGCCAGATGCCCTATTTAGCACAGCTCCACAGAAGGTTAATAATGAGTGACAACCCCCTGTTCACAGTACTTGGCTGGATGTAAACCCTGGCAGGACTTTTAGGTCGGAGAGTCCTTTTGCCTGTTCTTTATACAACATTACTTGATTAGAAAGGACAGGGCTTTATTGTACTAGACACTCTTGAGGGGCTGGATGCAGCAGTCTAACCGACTGAGCCACAGAGCCAGCTCCTAGTAGTGGCGCTGCAACCGATTAATCGATGAATGGATGATAATCGATTATTGAAATAATCGCCAACCAATTTGATAATCGATTAATCAGCAGCGATTAATCATAATCATCATCATAATTATTTATTATATATTATCATTAACGTAATTATTTTGAAAGGATGGATGGTTTTGCCCCAGATTCACTTTCAAGATGGCTGAATTAAACGGTAAAATACAATTTTTAGCTTTGTTTTCAGAATTTTGAATAGAGATACGTATTAGTTTTTTGTGGTCAATACAAGAAGAGGGTAAACCCATGTATTACTACAATCCACACAAACAATAGTTAAATCCGCAGCAAAGTGTGCCATTTATGTTTATTCAGAAACCCAATAGTCCTGAAAATCGTTTCCTT
Organism: Bregmaceros cantori; assembly: GCA_900302395.1. NCBI lineage: Eukaryota > Metazoa > Chordata > Actinopteri > Gadiformes > Bregmacerotidae > Bregmaceros > Bregmaceros cantori. Next base: position 7,234 of record OMKY01047908.1, on the reverse strand, counting down.
GTTTGCGCCATTCTCCGTCTTTCTGTTGTTCCCAATGCCAGCCTCCATTCCCAGTGTCATGGCCCCGCCCATTCTCTTGGACACTGAACACTTAAGCCCCACAGCAGCATGTATAACCAGTTAGTTTGGGTGAAAAACCTCTGTTATAAGTTGGTACGGAAGAGTAGGTTCACATCTAACATTTCCATGCCAAAAAATGGAAATGTTAGCAATAAGTGCAGATGGCGAAACAGCAAGAAGTTTGCAATATTAACATTGGAAACATTTAACAATAATTAACGTTCCATAATCATGATAATCAATGCTAATCATTTTTACGATCTTAAATGAAAAATGAACCGATTAATTGTCAGTTAAAATGGCCGATTAATTGATTATCAAAATAATCGTTAGTTGCAGCCCTACGTAGTAAACACACTTGCTCAATGGGCAATACACGTGCATGAAACTGGATGAACCCTTACAACACACATGCAGTCTCGGAGTCGAGGTTACTAGCTATTGTAAGCCAAACGTCAAAGAATTTGACAACTACAGATACAAATATGAAGGAGTTAGCCACAGGGTCAGGGTTAAAGTTTGGGAGAAGTTTATAAAGTTTCCCTTTGTATGAGTTTAGAGGTTAGTGGAGATGATTGTGACTGGGCCAAGCGATGAGGGAAATGTGAGGACATCGGCACACTTTTTTTTACGCTCGGGAAAACAGCTTGTTTTGAATTGCAAAACCACCACAGTGCCCATCTGCCATTGTTTATGTATCCATTGGAGTAGTTTTTTTTCTCTTTCTTTGAACCAAGATTCAGGTTTCATTCAGGAGATTGACTGCGATGTCGGAAAAGTGGCAAAGTGTATTTTGTTTTTTTCATTTCTCAAAAAGAATGCAACTGTTCGGCTGCAATTCCTGTCCTCTGGATAGCTCTTGGGCGCCATCCAGGGTCATACAGACTTTAGTGCAATAGCATAGTTTGATCCCATAATGTAATTTATCGGTTTGTACCCAAAATCCCCATGTTCCGAAAGCCATGTTTCCAGCTATGAATGCTTTAGTCATTAATATCTTGTGGTTCTAGCAACCACACCTCTTTGTGGTGTTTTCCCATATTTCTACATTTACACATATTTATCAGCTCGTATTAACACACACACACACTCACCAATTCAATCTTAGAGGATATGACACAAGTTGAGGGATAATTAAATTATCAATGTTTTGTTGGTAAAATGAAATGTTGTGTTAATCTTTGCTACACCAGTCGATCATGCTAGCATGCAGTTGCCCAAAATAGCTATAATGTTAATTCATTTAAACAGAAAACGCAGTTTCCTGTTTCATCAGCGCTAGTTTGTGGTGATTGATTGAAGGGGTGGGAGTGATTGATTATTTTTCCTTCAAAGCGGTGCAGAAATACAGCTACTGGCCCATCTTTTATAAAGCCTAGCCTGCATTTCCCGGAGCACAATCATTTGTGCAAGATGTTCGTAGAATGAATATCCAAACGGGTGTGTGCATGTGTGCGTACATGGGTATGATTGATTTCTCTTGAAAGGATGTTAAGATACATAAACTGTTTTTTTTTCACGGCCTCGCTGTTACATTCCCGAATGCAATGATGTGTGTGACGTGTGGTGGTATGTGATCATCATATCTGAATTGGATGGTCCGTGTGCATGGGTGTGTACAAAATATATGTGTTTGTGTGTGTGTGCTTGTGTATTTGTGTCCGTCCAGCGTCTCAAGCTCACCGCTGACACAAAATGAACTCGTTGCGACGCAGCTCCGTGCCGCGTCGCCAATTCTCCATTATGCATTGGACCGCACGCTCAGTACAGTAGCCCCCCTTCTGCGTGTCAGTGTGCCTAATGGAGTTTAGCGTGGCGCGACCATGCAAGCTGTCCAGAGCCCCCATCGTCTCCCCCGTGCCGTGGAAACCGTGGCTTTGAAAAGCTGCTGGATTCCCGGCGAACGCAAGCGGCCTCCACGACGCACACCGGCGTCTTGACAGCTGCGCAAGAGAGACGCCCTTGTTTCGGCCACTTTGGAGCACAAAGGCTCGGCCTGTCTCTCAGCACAGCGCCATGAGGATGAAACATGCTGTTATGACAGTATGCACACATGCACATACACACACGTATGAGCATGGTACTCGCCACATTTTGGTAAAATTATTTGTTTAAGTTACGTGTGCTCAATATGTGTGAAGAACACGCACATACGTGTACAAACATGCACAATTGCACATTGTACACACATTTGAGACGAGATCACTCAATTGGAAACTAATATCCGTACATAGAATTTATTTGAACCGAGCCAGGACGTTTGCAGTGATGTGTGATGGTCTTGAGTAGGGCTGCGACTAACGATTATTTTAATAGTTGATTAGTTGCCGATTATTGAAACGATTAATCGACTAATCGGTTACATTTTTTTTTCCTTCCGAAACTCCCCAAAATATTCACAGCGACACAGAAATGAATCTTGTCAATTTGAAATGTAGTCAATTTTGGTTCACGATAGCCAACAAATGTACAACAATTTAGTTTACAATTTTGCACAAACTCATTACAATTCATTTTTTATGCTAATATTTTGATGGTTTTCTTCATTTTTTTCATCAATAATGTTGAATAATTATGAATCATATTTTGGACATTATGAAATGATTAAGTAATATCAATTTTGTGTAGACCAATAGTTGACCAATAGGTGTCAGCAAAAAAACTGCTGACAATAACAATGATTCAGGTCCTTGGTGATTATCGATTATTGCATGAGTTGTCGATTCATTTCATAATCGATTAGTCATTGATTAATCGACTAATCGTTGCAGCCATACTCTTGAGGGTTGATGAAGATATAATGAATGTAATAAAGGAATGTTTCTAGAAACTTTGAGGTCTTTAGCAATAAACATGTTTTTTGGAAGGAATTATGCATGAATGAGTGAATATCTGGCATAGAGCCAAGGATAAACCCACACTGTTGAAAAGTGAAGCCAGTGCACGTGATACAGTGATGAAAAAAAGATGCTGTTTTTACATTAGCCTTTTAAAACCATGTTGAAGCAGGCTGTGTGCCAGGGGTCAGATGGTGCAGCTCCAAATGAAAAGCTTCTGAAACACTCTGCTTTGAAAAAAAAACGAACATGTGAGAAACATTCTTTTTCTTTTAGTTAAAGCAATAATAAGACTTGGCAGTTACGCACCAATTTCACTTTGTTATAAAGTTTTGATTGACGCTTTATCTACCCAAGTGCCTGGTGCTTTACAATGCCTCCATTAAATACATCAATTTAATATACAATGTTTGTTACAACATATGTTCATAATGACACTTCAGACAGAATGTCTTTTTTTTCTCTACTTTTTCACTGCCAAAGCGAAGGTGAAGTCTTTTAAACACATATTGCAAAGACATCTTTTTTAAAATGGGAAAAGATGTTTTCAAAATGAAATTTCCAAGTGAGTATATTAATTTTGCAGAATTCTTGATGGATATTTAATAAACTGCAAATGTATTGATGTAAAATCATTGGCATGGAGCACATTAATGGTAGGATTCATATCCTAATGTTGATTAACTGGTATTTAATTGGAGCCAGTGTTGGGAAGGTTTCTATGAATAAATAAAACCGGAGAAAAGAGGATGTGGTTTCGCTGCGTGCACATTTAGAAGTTACAACAATACTCATAAGACAAAACAAAGTGCCTCAGAGCCAGCACAGACAAATGACATAAAAAAGACGAGTTACCTAAAAAAGAATGCAAGTGTAAGAGAGGGGTACGACCGGTATGATCGGCCTGGCCATAGACAGATCCAGACACAGTCCAGCGAGTACAATTGTTTATTCAATTTCACCCTCTTCGTGGGTGTGCACAGTAAATGTTGCAGTGTTAAAAATGCAGTGTCAAAGTTCATTGACTCTTTCAGAGTTATTGCAACAACGGAGGGAGTTGAATATTTATTAGTGTTGGTGTTAATTTGCAGAGTTACAAGACGCTGTGTCAATTAGACTGCACAAAGCCCCGCCCAAAGCCCACCCACCTAATCCTCTCTCAAATTTTAAAGACCACCATTTTCATTGCATCGTGACTCATGTGGCACCCGACCTTTGGGGTGGACCGAGGCTCGGCTCAGACCGCAGGGGTTTGGGTCGCAGTAACGCTGCCGAATCACTGTGTTGCAGGCCCTCATGGCCTTCGTCCGCTCAGATGCAGACGACCGTCCCTTCACGGACGTGCTGGCGGTGCTGTACAGTGTTAGACAGTGTTCATTTTTTACTCAATTTCAAGTTAATTTTAAGACGAGTTAAATATTATGGAAAGAGTTAATTTAACACTAAATTTGATGAGGACCAAATACACTCAAACTCAGTGCTAAATTTAACTCTTTAAGTGTTGATTTAACACGGCAACATTTACTGTGTGTGACGCCTCTCTAGTAATAACAGCAAACACATACAAAAAAAAGGCACACCCCCGGCGACACTAAAATACAGTACGTTCAGTGGAGATGAAGAAACAACAATAAAATCGCACCTCATATACACAAAAAGAAAAAAGGAACATGCACACACCAATCTCACTAAACACACGCAGTAGACTCACACCTGCACTCATCGCCGGGCTGAGCCGACAACCCACAGCTTGGAATGGCCTATCCAAGTTGGAAGATTATAAGGGGCAGGTGAGAACGTTATTAGGCGATCCCTCCGTCCCCGTCCCAGGAACGAGCTGAAACAATTTATTTATTTTGCCTCTGTTGGAGCCCTGCTGGCAACCTATCTAAAGAATGTATTTATTTATGTTATTGTAACGAAAATAGGGGGACATGATGCATACGCGTCTTACTGTGGCTACCACCACCTACCGCGCGTTCCCGCTGCCTTTAACCGCGCGACGGGGCCGCACTGCGCTCTGCCATTGGCCGCGCCCCGACCGGTGGGCAGGGGGGATTTGGTTGCCCAGCTGTGCACCTGCCCCAACCCCCTATACACGTTTCTGAGATGTTCCATAATCGACCTACAGGCCTTTTTGAGCACGAAGGTCGTAAAGTCAGAACTGGCACCCAAGGGATGTGTGAGACATATTGTGTTGTAGCATGCTGTGATGTAGCAATGACTGATCCCGTCCCTCCTCATCACCTCTCCTTAGCAGGGACGTAGAAACATCTTCTCATTTCCAATATCATTAACATCAACAAATGACATATTAATATATGCAAATGACAGTAGACACATGATATCCACGACCACGCAGAATGTGCTTTTACCAGTAGTGTGTGTGTGTGGGGGGGAGGAGGGGCGGGGGGAATTGTTCATTATGAGTGTGAAGGGATACTGCTCCTCCTGCCTTCAACATGAATAATAATGGAATGGGATTTAAGTGATGAACCACTATTACAAGTCATGCATTATGATCCTGTGTGTGTGTGTGAGAGAGAGAGAGAGAGAGAGAGAGAGAGTGCGAGAGTGCGAGGGAAAGGGAGGTTGGGGTGGGGTGAAGATACCTGGTTGACATTATGGTCCTTTTTCTTGACGTTTTGATGAATCACAATCACTTTACTGCCAGGTCATGAATACACACAGACATTGAATTTCAGTTCGGACATTGGTCAGCACCTCAGCGCAGTAAATAATATTGCAATACCAATAAGCAACCACCCGAAATAATAACAATTCTGCCTGCTACACATCATATCCCATCTCATCACTCATAGAGTAGACATATATACATCATATAGTATGAATGTATTTTAACATTTCCCCTGGGGCATCCTGCAAAAGCGGCAAGCTTCGCGACTAGAGCCAGAGCTCCGCGTCTGCCATGGCTGTTGACACACCAGGGTTAATTCACGGGCCGACGACTGTCTGAATCAGCACTCAAAGATGTCCATGACATCACCACCAGAACAGAAACCTTGCTGACCATCAACCATACTCACGCTATGCTCAGGCTGTCAAGTGGCTGGTTCAGCAGTGAAACAGTTAGTGGTAAGAAGCTATTCCTGGATCTGCCAGTTTTGGTGAGCAGAGCTCTGAAGCGTACTCACCTTGCCTCTGGTATAGCGCCAGAAGCGGGTTGTGTGAATGTCAGTGATCGCTGGGAATTGTCAGAGAACGCTAGTCCTAGAAAAAAAAGTTTTGAGCATACACATAAGTTCTTGCAAAAACCAACGTAGAGGATCAATCACACCTCCAACAGTCAAACAGTGAAGTGTGGAATGATGGACACTTCTTGCCCGCACAGGACGCCATTTTGACTATCTAGACTACATTTCTCTGGAAATGTAGTCTATGTAGAGGAAAGGGAGGAACATATAAATGTGCATTTTCATCACAGACCAGTGTCCATTTTTCTTTTCATTCTCAAAAGTGGATGATATATTAGCAAGCAGTGTGGTGATGTGAAGTTCCCAACAGAACATTCCTTTTGGAACTGAACTTCTTTTGAACAATTCACACATATATTCATAAGTGGAATGCATGTCAGAAATATGTGAGTTGGAACCAACCAGTAGAGAGAGTGATGTATATATAGACATAGTAAGACAAATGCACTCTTTAAATAGCCACCATTGTATTTATTAAGGCTATTAAGATTGTCAAGCAATAGCGGCTGACATTTGACTGCACATTAGTTCAATTAAGTGGTAATTGTCACTCCTAATGCACAGCTTTGCCTGCTCTGCTGCTGTCGCCACTCATTAAATGTAATACATATATGTGTGTGTGTGTGTGTTTGTGTGTGTGTGTGTGAGTGTGTATACACCAGTCCAGATCGTTTGTCGTTGTAGTAGCACCACTGTCACTGGGTGCAGTTACATGCCGGTTTAGACGCGTTAGACATACATCTGGAAGAACAAAGATAACTGCAAGTGCAATGGCATTGCTGTTATTTTAAATTTTGAAGACAGCATCAAGAGTCGTGTCGTTTTAAATTAGGAGCAGTTCATGCATTCCTCCACTGACACAACAACAAAGATATAGAATAATACATCAATTTGGGTGGCATTGCATTTTGTTCGAATGACCAAAGAATAAAAATACAATTTGAGGAATTGCATTGAGATTTAGGGGTGCCACCTAACACATTAATTACTTAAAATTGACATTTCCAAAAATTGTAAAACTTTGTGTGTAAGTTAGCACCCTTAAATGTCAATGCAAATCCTCAAAATAGTTTGTTTTTTTTGGTCATTCGTACAAAATGCAATGCCAGCTTTGATGTCTTG
>OMKY01047903.1:10130-22467 GCA_900302395.1 Bregmaceros cantori | reverse complement strand
ACCTAGGAAACTCCCACCAAGGAGCTTGGAGACCACCACAGTAGCCCAGTGTCGACCTACACTCCACCGCCCCCTACTGGTAGCTACCTCCACAGATTTGTCAACTCCGAGAGCTCTACCGACGAAGAGGGTGAGTCAGTTGAATGCCAATCTGTCTTCTCACTTGCTCCACTTTTATCTGTCTTTTTTTGCCACCGTTTCCTGTCTCTCTGTATCAGAAAGACAGTGCACCCATTAGATAGTGATACTCTTCCTGTTTTCTGAGTAACACTGTCCTCTCCATGCTCCTAACCATAGACTCTATAGAACAGTGGACAATGCATGTGTGACGACTCGTCATTGCTTTCAGTTGTGGCCAAATGAGGCGATATCCTGGGGCAGATGGTGCCATATTGGGAAAATACTATATGTTCGGGGCGGTCCGGCGACACCCAGTTTCAAATATGGAGCCTAAGGACGAGCATATATATTGGTGGTTAGCAGGCCTGCTAGGACTGACTATATTGGGTTAAAATATGGGAGATATATATATATAATACATTTCAATTATTTGAACCATTCAATTCGTTGAAATTAACACATGCTCACCATAACGAAATACAACTTTGGATAAGGCAATTACACATTTGTAACTTTAGATTACATATCATGTTTTATTTTAATGTTTGGCGATGTTGGAGCATTAACTATAAAGGTGAAGTGAGGTCACAAATATTTTGTGATGTACAGTTATAGGCTAAAAATGTGTCTTATAAGCCTAAAATATTGCGATACGTATCGATACGCATGTATGGTGTATCGCGACCTAGGGGTGGCCGATAATTTGATAATTTATTGTATCGCGATAAAGCGCTAAATGCTCAAACACGATACAGCAGATTCGATGGTTTCGATATGCGAATGTACGCCTGTTTACAACGCCACTGTATGTAAAGCTCCTCTACAGCGCGCGGCCTCTCAGCCGCCGCCTGCAGCGGCTCAATCCCGACCCCCCACACTGTAGCAACAGCACGTTGTGTTTTGTCCTTTTCCAAAGAATGACAGTGAAAGTATTTTCCTTCGTATTTCAAGAGCCTTCCAAATGTTCACACAGTAAAAGGTTGAGGGGAGAAAAAAAGCAATTTTAAACCGGCGACGTTTCTGCCCGTCTTAACCACCACCCCTCCGCGGGTGAGCATATACACCCGGGTCGCCAGGCTGTATACGCCGGTCTACACATGCTGTCGGCGACTCTGTGTCCTTTACTACAAATATTGTCCGAAGTGATCCTTTGGCCAACTCTTCGCTGCTCTCAGCCCTTATCCCACGCACTCCGGAGACGAGTTTTTAAATCCTATGTTTTCCCAAATCTGCGCTGCACGACGGAGTTCCGCTGTTACTCTCGCGGGGGCGGCGGTGGTAGATGGCGTTGCGACGGATAGTCGGCTAGCGCTCTGTCTTAGCAGCCAAAGCTAACAACACCTGGACGTGATGTGTCCTTCAGAAACGATTCAACGAATTGCCAACAACAATGCCAAACATTACAAAATCACATTAATAATGTGCTGATCCCATAATTACATGCGGTATAGTATTAATAATTTCAATTAAAAGCCCCTGACAGAGAGGGCTGGGTATTCTATTGATTGAAATTATTCATTGAAATACGTTGGACCGTCTGATAGTTGTAGCGGTGAAACTGCCATCTTTCTCCAAACCACACTCGACTACACCATAGCTCTGTATTTATAAAGCCACTAACGAATAATGCAGATTTCCCTACTGTCCTGGTCAAATCATATCCATGCAATTTCAAATGAAACTTGATTGAACACGCATCCAAAGTTAGCGATGTACTTCAAAAGTATGACTTTATTATAAATATTATTACTATTACATGCACAGTGAAAATTTGCCATGTATTAGAGATGTCAAGAAAATGATCCCTCCATTGTCCTTTTCGACTATATAAAAGCATCGTTTCATGTTGCTAACAATCAATAAAAATGACTGGAAGGATGGTTTAAATGTAGTGTGTGAGGGCAATTATTCATATACTTTCCATGAGCTAGGTCTCTGATAAACCTAAGCAAAAGCAAAATTATGAAAAACGGTCGAGTATCGTATCGATATCGAACGATATAGGAAAAAATATTATGATAACATCTTTGGCCATATCGCCCAGCCCTATCTTGACCACGTATCGCGAGGTGGTTGGTGACTACCCGCCCCTACTGTTGATCTTGAAAGAGTTATTTTATGCCCAACTGAAATCCCATGTGTGTGACTGTGTGTACTGCTCTCATGTATGTTTAATATGGGGAATTAAAATGAATCTTGAGTTCTCGACGTACTGTCCCCTCCATGCTCCAGGTGGCGGCTTTGAGTGGGACGATGACGACTTCTCCTCCGGGGCGGACTCCTCCTTCCTGTCCAAAGCGACGCCTCCCTCCGTGTCTTCCAGCTTCTTCTCCCCTGCTTCCCTCTCTGCCTCCGTCCCATCCTTGTCCAAGTCTTCTTCGTGGACGCCCTCGTCCAGCTACTCGCGCTTCTCCATCTCTCCGGCCAGCATGGCCAGCTTCTCCCTCACCCACATCACAGACTCCGACATGGAACAAGGAGGCGAGTCCATATATATTACACCACCGTGACCCAGTCAATCAGGGTTTCCTTTATATTACACCACTGTGACATGAATGATGTGTAGCTATGTGGATTCAAAGTCATCATACAAAACACAACTACTAGGAAATTGCTATGAACTGCTTGAAGAAGCTTAGCCCTCAAAGTGATTTGTGCTTGCCTTTGTCTTCATTGACATGAAAATAGAAATGTTGATGCCAAGTTAAATTTGCTTTAAGCATGATTGTTCAAACATTAATTTTAGATTAACCTTTTTTTGTTTGTTTGGTTTTTTTGGGACTAGTGGATAATGTTTTTCTCTTATGGGTTTTAATTCTGTAACACTCATGGAAGTATTGGGATGCCTGTTATCTAATTGCAAGCCTAAATCCAAATCACGCCCCCGAAGCGTCCGCGCTTCGTTATGACATGCCTCCGCCCATCGACACATCACGCCCGGCCATCGCCAAAGGAGGCAGCAATGTGGACAGCAACTTAACGCTATCTTCTACAGAACTGAGCTTCAACTTCTGGAGCATAGTAGTAAAACGCTCTCGTCTTTCAAGGCATCGTCTTGAGTTTGAATCCGAGTAGCGATCACTTCTTTGCGTGCCACAATTGCGCTTTTTTATTAGGGTTAGCGTTAGGATTAGGGGTTAGGTTTAGGAGTTAGGGTAGGGGTTAGTATTAGATGTTACAATGCAAATTCGGAGACGGGGAAATTGCCCCGGTCGAGTCTTTGGCGTCAGGACTGTGTCGTATGCGGAAGTGCGAGTTGCAGGGGGTGTGGTTATGGATTGCAGTCTGTGAACACACTATTGGGATATTATCAGGGATTAACGTTTTCCATCGCTATGACTTCGGTCAACTGGATTTACTATTATTTTAGGTTCTCTGCTGCAACCCTCTGGCAGATTCATTGGTGTAACAATTGCACACGGTTCAAAACGTCGAGTAAAATAATGTTGGTGTTTTATTTCTTTGGAATCTTGAACCTTTCAAACCCCAACAAGCAGCATGATCTGATTAGAGCCGTACATAAGACTGTATTAACGGCTCTGGACCTGATTAGACACACATGTGCGTTCTCTTTGTAATTACATCGACACCTCTCAATAGTCATATCTTTGTCAGGTTCTGAACCAGGCCCTCTCAAAAAAGATCTGACCGTTATAATTTATGTTGAGATTGAGGCTGCAGCCTATGGTAATATAATTCAGACTTGGCAGTAAATATTACGATAAAAATAGTAAAAGCCTTCAAAGGACCAGCTGTCAGTGTTGGGCCATGAAATGGTACAATTCATTGAGGCATCAAGTAACTCATCTCCATTAGCCCTCCATTCCTTGCATAGAACCAGTGTATAGTCTGTATTGAGGGCAGATCCATGTCTACATTGGTTTTCAAAGGCCCTGACACCATCCCTTGCACAGAACCAGTTTATATTTTGTTATGAGGGCCGGCTACGTTGGTTTTGGTAGGGTCATGGGGTGATACTCAATCGGGTGCCTAACCAGTAAAAAAAGTTCAGTCAGATGACTTAATTTTGCTTTAAACCTTGTATTATGGACCTACTGCGAGTGAGCCCATCTGTCAAATATGGGCAGCACATTGCTGCCTCACAGCGAGAAGGTCCTGGGTTCGAATCCCAACAGGTCCTTTCTACGTGGAGTTTGTGTTCTCCCCATGTATGCGTGGGTTTCCTCCGGGCACTCCACCACCAAAAACATGTTGACCTGCTCCAATCAGGCCAGGGGCACTGTACTGCGTCTGCCCACCGCTCCTCATGGGTTAAATGCGGAGGAAGTATTTCACTCCACATGCATGTGTGACAAAATAGTATCTTATCTTGTAGTACAAATTTCTGATTTGTTTGCGAAGGAAATTTTGGTTTTATATCGCTTCATTGCCATTCCGATGCCAAACTACGGTGTTTTGTTGTTTGCAGGAAGCAGTGAAGATGGTGAGAAGGACTGAGAAGTTGTCAGGACCTTCAGAGGACTTCTTTTGCTTCTCCTGTGTAGGAGGATACAAAACATGCCAACAAGATGGACAACAACCACGCATCACCTGCACTTTATGCAATCACCCTGCACCCTACACACTACAACACCTGGGCTACTGCGCCCTACACACTACAAGACTTCAAAACTTGGGACAACCACCTGACATTTGTGGCCACCGAGTGAAGGCTCTCCTTCAGACTGAAGAATTCGGACCCACTTCATGCCTCATCATGTGGTTGCCTTTTTTTCTTCAGAGGGAGAGGGGCTTTTTTTTAAAAGATGTTTTTATCATGCATGGTAACTCTTCTGTATCTCCGCTTGTTTGGTCGGGTTCGTCATAATTGGATCATCTGCGTAGATATCAATATGGACAGATGATTGCAAAAAAAAAAAATTCCATACTCTGTGACTTTTGTCATCAAGTCGACGCCTGGCTGTGTGTTCAATCCTAATACGACCTGGTGTGTTCAATCCTAATACGACCTGGTGTCTTCCAGCCACCAAATAATATTGAAACTAAACTGTTAGAAGCCACGTCCTGCGACCTGCCATGCACGTTTCGTAGCATCTTATACCTATATTGCCTCAAACTTGGCAACACACAAAAGATAAATCTACATTTATACATCTTTTGGTGACTCGGTGGCTCCAACCAGCCAAAAGAAACTCATGATGTAGTGAGGTATTTCCTACAAAGTTGCGATATATAGAATTTCAAGATGGACAAATGCCTTATTTCGACTGACCATTGCAGAATATAGGTTTTGGATGCTTGTTGCAAATGATCTGTAACAACTTCAATATGTTAGCTAGTTTTGGGGTTGAACACACAGTGCTGGGGATTCTTAAATATCACTTAAGCCAACATGGACGTTCTGTTATGTTTGTATTATGAAGCCAGTACTTATTTGGTACATCCTCTGGGTTAAAGGCGGGTATTTTTAGCTCGTACCTCATCACACTACTGGGTGTGAAACACTAACTTAATTGTTTAACAAATGTTTGCTTTTTCTTTGATTTTATAATGGTCAGATGGAGATTTATTTTTAAATAAGTGCAATGTTTTTTTTTTTTTTTGTGTTTTGGGCTCTAAATGGTCATTATCCGTTGCCCAACGTGTCCGGCGGCGCTCCAAGTTGGAATAACCTGATACTGTCGCCCTCGTGGGGACAAAGCATTTCTTTTTTTTTATTGTGACCTGGATGTTGGCTTAGTTGTTCCATCATGTCACACACTGTTAGCAAAACATCTGGATGTCACTTTACAGACAACTCAAATTTCACTTTTCATTTTACTTCACGTTGGATCCAGAGCTGCAACCAACGATCGTTTTGATCATTGATTAATCTGACTTTTCATTGACAATTAATCCATTAATCTGTCTTTTTTTCCCCTTCATAATCAGAACAATTATTTCTTCATGTATTTTTTGCGGCAAATTCGTACAATTTTTCAGGTTCATTCAGAATTAGCTGGAAAATGGGGTGGGAAAGGGGGGTGGAGACATGCGTTAAAATCTGTCTCTGGGGGGGAAAGGGAACCCACGATTATCGGTGCCATGGCATATGTGTGCTTAGTAGTGCACTCCCTCTGTGAGCTACTGTGGTGCTCAAAATCAGGATTATTAACCTGAAACGTTGTAGATACTGCAAACATTGAACAATATATATTCAACATATTTGAGCAGAGAACAGACCAAACAAGGAAGCGTTTAACCGCTGTTGATTAACCGATTATTGAATTAATCAACTAATTTGATAATCGATTATCATCGATTAGTCAATTGGTTACAGATCTAGTTAGATTTCAAATCGATGTGTTCATGGATCACATATTTCAGGGGGGAGAGGGTGAGAGGAAGACATTCCATGATGTTCGCTGTTCCAAAATGGGGTTTCAATGCAGCAGATAGTGCAGTTCACAAGTTTACTAGCCCTCAAACTCTGAAGACGTCCAGTACTTGCATCAATACGGTTACGTCTACTGTCCGGCCAGATGTGATCTTTGTGGCGCAGCTGCGAGAAGCCAGATCTCTGACATGGAACTGACTCTGCACAGAGTCATAGGAACAAAAAAACAGATGTAAGGGGAGCCGAGCGGCACGATGATAAATGGTCTGCTTGGAATGGTCAATTTGGAACTTCTACAACTGGAGGAGTTTGAGGTTTGGCTCGGAGCAATGATGTCACCAGGAAGGACCAATTCATTCTGCAGAAGGACAACCCCTCCAAACATACAGCCAATGGCATTAATTGGAATTAGGAATTTCTACAATCTAAAAAAAGTGACTTTATGTCTTTGGCAGTGAGTTTCCTGTCGGGATGGCTGGCACTGAGTTATGTTCTGCATGGAATTGATGCTATGCCTTCATATTGCCCTGATCTCATCAAATGTGCCTGTAAATACATGGAGACAGAGATTCTGGAAGCCTCTATGCACACATCTGTGCTCTATCCAGTGTTTGGAACAACCCGCCAACCAAGTTGGTTCAAAAGCTGTTTTCCAGTGTACTTAAAAGAATTCATACTGTTTTAAAGGCGAAGAGGGTTTAGTTAAAATCAAACTCGGACCTACCCCGCACTCCATCAACCTTCAGAATGGTTTCCAGTCTTGCAGCACCAGACGTTGCTGATCGTAACTTCTCCTAGTTTGTGACATATTAGTGATGAAATGGCCTCTCTGATGACTCGAGTCTTGTTCCTGCAGAAATCCAATGTGCCCATATGTGGGCCCAGGGGCTGAGCTCTGGCCACACTGCCTCCTAGATGCTGGGCAGCCCTCTTAGTCTGCAAACAAAAAGGTAGCTCTCTGACACTGGGTCTGTTTTCCAACTGGTCTTTTGGCCGTTTGCGGGAGCGTGAGTGAGCTGCAAGCATTGAACCAGTGTCTCCTGTATATTTCTTTGTTGAACTGTAATTTTAGTAAAAGAAACATGCATTTCTAATCCAGTACCCTAGTACAAGTTGCTGTTTTCAAACAGACATATATATTTAACAAGTGACATAATTATGTGTCTTGCACGTTTTAGAGCAGGGGTGGGGAACCGGCGGCCGATGGGCCGCACCCGGCCCGCGACACCCTTTCATTTGGCCCGCGAGCAATTACTAAATTTATTAAATATTAAAACTATAAAAAGTAACTTGTAATCCATTTCGCTGAAGCTGACTGAACACACACAGTGCGGCTGCCACACTCGCTGACTGCACCGTCTGCATGCACACGTACTATGCGCTGAGCATCGCATCCACACTCTTCGGCGCTGATTGACGCTGAAATACATGTAGACACACATGGACACGGAGCGTGCAGTATGGACTCAAGTTGTTCACCAATATTCAGCAGAGAGTTGTAGCCCCGCCACATCTTTTTGTTTTGAGTACTGAGTACGGAAGAGCAGACGGTCAACTGGAATACAGATGCGCACGGCGGTCGGATTACAATACTTTGGGAAGTCTATGTGGGACCCAGAAAGTGTGACAAAAATCCGAGGAGACTACGTGGGACCCCCGCGATAACTGTTGGATACTGTATTGCACGCGTGTGAGACAGATGATCACGCTGACAGAGCCGCTCCAAGCGCAGGACAACTTGCCATCCAATCTCCTCGTCTCAGCGCACGGGTAAAATACAGCTTTAGGACAGTAAAAATGAGTGAAAAATCACATTCAATATATGCCTTGTAATCTGCGGCGCTTGGTAGATTTTGTAAATTTGCAAACGGCCCTTGATGGGGAAAAAGGTTCCCCACCCCCATTTTAGAGTCTTGATGCTTGAGTGAGGAGGACATGAAAAGGGCGATGTTGGAACTTAACGCACTGCTCTCAAAGACGGTGTATCAGACGCACTAATGAAAGTTCACGCCCATTTCATGACGCGTCTACCATAACCAATCATGGCGAAGCCAGGTGGTGATATGATTGGACGAGCTGCATGGAGAAGAAAGTTGCCCCAACCCTTCTCATATAAATACACATTCTTTTACTAAAATGACAGTTGACTAAATGACAACGAACCTATTGCGTATGCAGGAATCACTGGTTTTGCACATTGTTATGTCATATATTTTTGATTTGCATGCCCTCTCCGCTGCCATCAGCCTTTTGAAATCATTAATTTCACAATGTTTCGTTATGGGGGTTCACCCCGACATATATTATATAGCATTAAACAGCTGACAGAACGAAATTAACCGTTCCGTGAATACATTTCTTTTTCTTCTAATCGGTTTGGGAACGTCAATTTGTTAGTGCAACTCATAACCGGAAACGTTATAATTCCGTTTGTGTTCGGAACGAACCGTTTGAGAAAAAAATACCGGCTCAAAGCCCTGCTCGTTTTCGGGCGACTCATCACAAGTCTATTGCTGCGCGAACAGCCGAACGTCCAAATGACAAGGTGGAAAACGACCTGGGTAGTTTTGATTTATGGACTGCACCCTCTCCCTAAGCGCTCGAACCACAATCTGAGCACGCACATGCACAACGCAGCACAAGACTCCTCGAACCAGCATCTCATTTTTAATTGTTCAAAGCAAACGATTGAGTCCGGCTTTAGGCAGTGCCTATATCTTCATATTGATCCACTCTGGATGTGCACAGTTTGAGTTCTGCCTGACTGAAGACCAAATGCGCCAAGAATTGTGGTTTAAACTGTCCTTTTCAATGTGCCCCAACCGTTCAATACGTCTTGCATATAAAATTCATTTCACATTCATTTCATGTCCCAATAGATAAGGAGCTGTTTTAATTATTTCAGATAATTTATTTTTGTTTAATTTATTTTTATTTTTAGGGGCTAAATAACATTTTGTTTTGCCTCTTCTGTTTTGTTTTGCAATTTTTGGGAAAGGCCTATGTTGTTGTATTTAATATATGATATGTATAATATTAACTTGAAGATGATTATGATGTTATTATATTTCTTATTACAACCTTCACCCACCATACTACATTGTTGTAATGTCCTAATGAAAAACATTGGTTAGAGTCATGAAAACATGGGTTGAATCCTCCTCGTAGGATTAAAAATGGATTCAATTTCACAAATCCATGTGCACTCTTACTCTTGGCTGAAATGCACTTGATCCGACTTCTGGAGTAAAAGTCCATGCATTCCAGATTCACTTCAAGCATTTGTGTCTCAAATGGCAGTACTGACTTTGGTGCACTGTCTGAAATCGAACACATCAGTTTTGCTCTTACCGGAGAACTTTGCTAGTTGCAGTAGGACAGACCACAGAACTATAACATGTCTGTGTGCGTGTGTGTGTGCGCGCGCGCACGTAACGTACGCTGGAGACAAAAAAAAAAGATTTAAAAAATTCACATATACTTTTAAAAAAGTCGAACTTTGTTCAGTTCTCAGAGCCCGAATTGACAGCTCTAGTACAAGTGTGCCATTTGAGAGACACCTGTTCACTGCCTGCCTGGATGTTTTGTTTTAGGCTGTACTTTTACCAGTACTTAATACAATCCTGGCCAGATAAATCTTGTAATCAGCGGATTTCTTTTTTCCCATGTCTAGGCTCCATAGTACAGATGTGCGGATCAAGTAGATTTGTAGATATTGGCTGTGTCCGAAATCGCTCCCTAACCCCTAGCCCCTGGATAGGGCACTGACTATATAGTCCACTCAATCTCAGCGACGAGATTTCGGACACTAGAATCGGCACTGTTAACTTACGTCACCGCTGTAGCATAGTGACGTAATAAATGTATACTTTATCACAGAAAATCAATTATACTCACATTTATAATTATTTGCCGCCGTCGGTTGCTTCTGCGTCCTGACGCCGTCCTCCATTGTTTTTGTTTTGGAGCGCGCGTCGTCTTCTTCTACGTTTTAATTAGTGTAATGCGTCTCGCAATGCATTATGGGTTATATTTCTCCGTCTAGGGTACATCTGATGCTCACTACATTTCGCGGTGCATTGTGGGATACTTTCAGTGCCCTATATGGGGCACATGGAGAATTCGGACACCCCTACAAAATGGCGTGCGCCCCATATAGTGCCCTATATGGGGGTTAGGGGGCGATTTCGGACACAGCCATTGATTTAGTTTTCAACAACTCTTCTGCAATTCAGAGCTTCAAAGTAGTCACAAATATTTCACCTAAATTGAGATTTGTGAATGACGGTGATCAATTTTTTTGGCCCAATGCTGGTAATCGATTGTTGAGTGTGGGCAAATGCTGAGAACGGATATGCAACCCATATACTCTAGTTCTTAAGGTGTAATGAAAACAAATATTGAAATGTAACATTGAACACAGATATGATAATGAAATGCTTTCACATTGTAGTCACAGTGGCCGCTTTCTTGAACTTGTCTTTATTCAAGACTTTCATTTTTCACATTATCTGTTAACAAATTACACATTTCAACTTGTTTTGTCCCAAGCCAACACCAACCTTTCATCGGTGTCAGCATATTGGGGTAGCTATGAAAAAATTTAATCGGCCTATTTATCAGTCAGCAATATGAGCTTCAAAAACACTAAATCGTACACTAACTCATGTTGGATTTGGGAAATATATGTAACACTGGAGTGTTCTCTTTTGATTTTAGGGTTCATAGCATATAATAAACTGACCATGTTTCTCTTACTGTGTTCATTACAAATACACGCTGTATAGATTTCAAATAAGATTCTAATGTTATGGGGTTTAATGTTTTGGAAATGGTAAACTTCCCCAGTGTTGATCAAATGCATAGACTTTTTTTGCTTAATGTTGCACATTTGAAAGAAGTGTTAATGTGGGACTGCTGTAAATTATTTGGTGTATAAATGGTTGGGACGGGCAGGATTTGCTTTGTAATTTAAGCGTTGTACAAACCGTGATAAAAGACGCAGCACACTCTTGGACATACACTGAGATTGTGTGAAATTGAATTGTATTTGAACTTGTAGATTTCCAACAAATTGCTATTTTTACGTCGTTGACCATGGTTGTGTCATTGAATGAATTGTTTATAAGTGACAACTGTTTAATATGTAAATAAATACAGAATGGACTTCCTGTGGTGTCACTGAAGTGGTTATTCAGTTTTTATTCTTATTGGCATTTTTGTCTCTTTATCTTTTCGATGGCCTACATTTCATAGTTTGTTTTTCAATCAAATTAATCAATAATGGTTATATAATATTTTTATATGTTTCCCTGCTTGCAGGTGCAACCAGAGATCAAGTTTGCCACATAGCAAAGTGTCTTCGGCTAGCATGGATTACTCCTGTAAACTTTCCACAATCCACACAATCCTGGTGTTGATGGCTGTTCTCTTTTCATTCTGGTAAGTTAATGTCTTTGTTGTATGCACAATATTTACCTGTGCCGCGAAGCAGGTTGTGTTTTTGGTCGCGTTGGTTGATTGGTTTGTCCCCAAGATAACTGAAAAAGTTGTGCACGGATCTGGATGAAATTTGTTGTCATGACAAACGGAAGAATTGATTACATTTTGGTGCATTTCTGTAAGTAACATGATCATACTCTTAATTTACCGATGGATCATTGATCAGTGGTGGCGTCAATCGCAATTGCACAACGCTACGAACACTTGCATTGATAATGGGTTGCCACACATACTGCTAGCACTAAAAGTACTATTTTTTGTACCACTACGGCGCACGTTTGCAATCTCTAAGTGCTTTTAGTTTGTGTGTGTGTATGTATATATATATATATATATATATATATATATATATATATATTTGTTTTTTTTTTTTCAAAT
>OMKY01047846.1:0-11243 GCA_900302395.1 Bregmaceros cantori | reverse complement strand
TCTGGAGGTTGGGGGGGGGGGGGGGGGGGTGAAGAAGGGGGAGGAGATATGCGTTAAAGCTGTTGGTCAGGGAAAGCAAACTCACGACACTCTGCGTATATGTGCTTTGTAGTGCACTGTCTTAACAGACTGAGCTGCTGCGCACTCTTTTTGGCTCTTTTGTTCTTGTTAAATTAATTAATTGTTTCAGCTGTATTTTACATACCACCACTTCCAAAACAATCGTACTGGGATCGGTGTCAATGAAGCCTAACATAGCTAACACAGCTAGCTATGGTTTTCCTTGATGCAGCTGCTCCACTCACATGCCCTCTGTGTAGTTTGAATGGGTAGCTTGGTTGAAACATCAGAAATATTGATATGTGACTCAAATGAATTTGCTGTCCTCCAGCCACCTGCTTAAAAGGTCAGGCCAGACTTTATGATTGATCAATACAGACTATGGCTTAATCAATATGCTGCAATAGCACTTTTGTTAGGTGGTCTATCGCAGTACACCTCATGAATAGCAATGTGCAATTTGATGAACATCCGCGACAGCACAGCGCACCATAAAAATTGATATGGCGAACAAAAATATAACCGCACACACCCACATACAGACAGACACACACATACACACACATTCAGTGCGCCCTGAGAGAGCCGAGGTCATGTCCATTGCATTTTCTTCTATAGAACCATATTTTGCGGAAAAACACATGAACATGAGTAAATCAGAGGACATAGTGCCTGCATTAAGACCGAGTTCAAGGTCCTGTACTATTTAATTAATAATTGTCACTATTATAAACTATTACTATTATAAGCTATTACATCCCCGAGGCTCTGTGTTTTGGGGATGTAATAGTTCTTTGTGCGCCACCGTATCTTCTGCGGCAAACCCTTGTGTTAAAGTGTTAACTTTTTGATTAATTTTCCCCAGAGTCGGTGTATTTATCCTGCTGACAGACAAACCGTGACCGAAAACATAACCTGCTTGACGCAGGTAATGTCAGCTTCCTCATCGATGGTTCTGTGTGGAGGAATTCACTTTTATTATTGTACAGTCATTATTTTGTAATTGTGACATCAGTGTGATAATCAGTCTTTAGTTTCAAGTTCCCTGTGTGATGATGCCATGATGTGCAGTTAGCTCAGCTGGCTAAACAAAGTGCTGCAAAGCACATGTTGCGGTGAGTTGTTGGTTCACCTCCGACAGCGTTTCCTGCGTTTCCTGCATGTCTGCTCCCAACTTTTCCCCTAAACCTGCAATAAAAACAAAAAATAACTAGAAGCACTCAGAGATTGCAAACCTGCACCGTACTGGTACAAAAACATAGCACTGTTAATGCTAGCAGTATGTGTGGCAACCCATTATCAATGCAAGTGTTCGTAGAGTAGCATGATTGCTATTGATGCCACCGGCGAACAGGCCAACTACATTTCCCAGTGGCCCCTGGACCTGGAAGTCTCATCACGTGACCGCACAGCGATCTATCTGTAAGTTGGTGATTAAGTATGATTATGTTACTTATAGGCTACAGAAATGCACCAAAATTTCTCCTGACACGACTGAATAAATCATCAGTTAGGGTTAAAAAATGTTTCAAGGTCCACCAAATGTTCTCCACAAATGTTATCTGAACAAAAATGTATAAATAAATAAATACTGAAGAGAAGAGGATCTCTACTTTCTATGGGAAAATGTGATTACAATTTCATACATTCTAACAATACGTCTGTTGACGTCGCAGAAAGAATATGTTTTTTGTTGGACGTCTATGGAGGTACAGGACATGGAAGTGGTGGATATGATAGCTTCACACTTACTATGGTCCGTATAAGGCAAGAGTGTAATTCTTTGATATGATTTTTTTCAACACATCTATTGAGTAAAACGTTCAAAGGTTAAAACATCTTCTGCTGACTAAAGCGCAGGAATATGAAAATGGATGAGCACATGAATTGATTTATTTATCGATTCAAACCTTGATATGCTCCCAAGAGATGAATGCAGAGTGTGTGACAAGCAATAAAGGAAGTAAAAGACTTTGGAAGTGTGGTGGAGATGGCACCGCTGCCTGGCCTGTAGCATGACATGATAGGATGTCATACTAATTATTTGATTAATTAGAAAAAAACGTGTAAAAAAAAAAATGTAAACCTCATAAAACCACAAACATTTTTAAAATGTGTCTGTTCTTTTTTCTTTTCATTACTCATGTTTCTTCTATATTATCCTTTTCTTTTGATTGTGTTCTGGTAGAACGGTTGGGGAGGGCTGGGGTTAAAAAAGGCAAAAAAGAGGAGAGAATCTCTCTATCTACAGTTCAAAACCTCATTGTTGTATGTTCACCTGCTTGATTCGTTCCCAATAAAAACATGCTTACAAAAAAAAACCAGCAATGATCTTAAAGTAAACCTTTCCAAGCACTAGAATGGTTAACATAGTTAGTAAAGCTAACCCCTACCCTAACCCCAACCCTAACCCCTAAACCTAAAAAGAGAACAATTTGCAGGTGAAAAAAAGACAAAGTAAAAGAAGTGCTCGCGACGGGATTGAAAATTGGGACGTTGTCTTAAAAGTCAGACACTGTGCCGCTGCGCTAAGCAAGCTGATGCAAAGCTTGGGAGCAGACAACAATAAATTGTTGTCAGCGGCGCGTCCGCCATGTTTTAAATTTTTGCACATGTTTACATTCATAAAATGGCCAAAAATGATCACTATAAGCGGATTTCTTGATTACTATAACCAAATTATTTAAACAGCATTTGTATGGAAATGATTCCGTCCTAAGCCTTTTGATATGTATAAGCAGTTGATTACTATATCCGTGATCACTATAAGCGGATTCCACTGTATCCCTTTAGCAGTCATCAATGACTGCATATCTCTAGTTAGTTGTATTGTAGGTATTGGGTGGAAACACATGGATTAATCTCCTGTGCCTGCCTGGGCACAGGAGAGAAGACGGGGAGGACACTCGCTTCCGGAGGACTGCTCTCCAGGGTCCACCAATCTCTACCGGGGGAGACATCGCTCCAGGTTCCACGCTCAGGTCTCTCTCTAGCCGGCCGCCTAGGAGGAGAGAGTGTGTATGTTAGCGCGTGTGTGTGCGCATGCAGCTGTCTCTTTTTCTTTTTTTCCCTGACAGAAGAGTGCAGGAATAAAATCATATATCTACGCACAATTTCATTAATGCATCATTGCTTGTTTTGTATATTCACTCCTCCACATATCCCCTTCTTTCATTGTTCAGGGAGGCAGTGGAGGATCACTTGCTGCACCGTTCACAAGCTCGAGAGTGGGAAACTTCACTCGCGCTGTTAGCGGAAGACGCTCTAGACAGACCACTATAGAAATAAAATGCAGCAACCTGTCAGACACTTCCAAAGCATGTTTATTGCCTCATTTCGCATTTGGTTTGAACACACAGTTAAGAGTACAACCAGCTAAGTAATATCTCACATTAGGTACCAACGTAAGCAATGAAATCACGTATGATATGTATACACTAAAAGGGCATGAGTGTTTTTGCCAATAAGTCACTCTAACTTGAATGCTGGACTAACCTAGGACAAAATATGGCAGGGTGCATGGCAGCTGATGAGAATGTATCCATAGTTGGCACTATAATGACACTGTCAAGACCAAATTATTTTGAATACACCAAAGTTATATCGATAGAGATATTCATTTTTAATTCTGGAAGAAAATGTATTTGCTGGCTCAGAAAGAAAAAGAACAGAATGATATATTAATGCAGAAATACAACAACATAATAATAATAATAATAATAATAATAATAATAATAATAATAATAATAATAATAAAGATACATGATGTCACAATGGCAAACAGCTGTCGCCCTGCCACCATTACATGGCATGCCAATGGCTGTTTGTCATTGTGAAATCATGTATGCGGCTTGCATGGCCAGTTCCTAAAGTCTGTTAATTATTGGTACAGTAATACCCAAAGACATCTTTGGGCTGCTATACACTCATGTCTCTAGCCAATTGTAAATCAGCTATCAAACAGACAGGCTGTCAGAAGTTTGCTCAAGGCCACACCCCCATTAGGTCGCCATTTTGTGTTTCTAGGCTTCCACATAAAGCCGTTTAATGAAGAAAGGCAGAAATTAAAGCTATTTTATTTTCCCTAACCACCTCATTAAATATCTATAGTGTGTGATCTATATGTGTGCCGTCTCTGTATGAAGCTGAGGTTGGGTTGAATCCAATCCGACCTTGCTGATGAATCAGAGAGAAAATAATTAGATGGTGGGGAGAGCAGTTATTGTAGTCCAACGCACAGTAGCACCCAGTTCCTGCAAAGAAGGCTGCATGACAACGGACATCATCATTGATCAATCATTTATTTACTTTAATTATTTATTTTATTTACTCATGCTAGATCGTAATTAGTAACACATCCCCATTAGCACATTTTAAATGTAAAGTCTTTTTACCTTCAGTTATTTTTAGTTTAGCTTTAATTGATCTTGAATGATTGAATCCGACCAACACATTATGGAATGTGTTGCAGATTATCGATTTCTTCAATTTAGGGTCAATTCAGGCACTATAAATACGGGAAATGAAGGAATAAGGCTATATATATAAGGGTATGTGTAGTGTGTTCTCAGCTAGCATATGCATACAACTATTGACCTTTATTAAGGTTGTACCAGCAACTCACGCAATGCTGGACCCAGGCAAGGAACCAGAACCCCATATGGAGAACCGTCAGTCAACCTGGTGTTCAGAACCATGGTGGTATGGTGAAAACCAGACCGTTAGCAGCCAGCAAGTATTAGCGGCAGACTGGACTCTCACTAATGACCATTAGACCAGCAATTAGCGGTGAGCTAATACTCTGTTTACAACCCAGGTTCGGTAAGCCAGCGATGTGGATGGGCACAAATAGGACATATAGGATACATATAGGACAGAAATACATCAGTGTTTGTTTATTCAGCCATCGATTCTCAGGGTGACATCACCCTCGTCTGGGACGCAGAACTTTCCTCTCGACAAGATGACACGTAGGCAAAGCAGGTGCCTCTTTTCCCATCATTAGCGTATTGGAAATTGGATGTCATTTCTCCTGTTTGCGCATTTGCCAGGTTACAATCATAGTACTTAGAAAACATGTTCTTTTAAATAATAACGCGCTGGGATTATTGCAGTCATGTTATCCCTTATTCTGGACAAATGTTGATGTAGATTACATATTTTAGAATGTAGTTGTAAGGAACTACACTTACTATTTGTTTGTAATCTGATTACTATAATCTGATAACATGTAGCCCATTACGAGTCAGCCCTGGTAATCACATTACAAATATGTGTAACTGTGCTCGCATATACACACACCACACACATTTTACATACACGTTACATGCATTTACAACATGCCATTTGGCGCTAAACCTAATGAAATGAAAAATCATTGAAACACATTAAATTGTTTGTTGATTCAAAGAAAGTTGTTTCTAAAAGCAATGTAGAATTAATCTGTTACATGTTGCAATGTGATTATGCTACTGATTACAATTTTTAAGGAGTAATCTGTAGGCATTTTTTTTTCTTTTAATTAATCCCCCATACCCTGGTTGCCAGTGCACTATAGCTTGAGATGGTATTGTAGTGAATGGTGCCTGCCTTGGCGAGGCCGCGGGGGAATTGTGGGTTGACACCCTTAGTGACTTGTTTGTCACTGCCACGCCTGTATAAATGCGATCTGGATGCAGCTTGGCAATGAGCTGAGCTCAGCCTCTTGTTGGCTCGATTCCAGACGTTCCATGCTCCTGAATGGGCTCCTCCATGTGTGGGCGCCCCATCATTACAGCATGTTTGTGTTTGTGTGTGCAAGGGTGGACCCTGACATTCTGGCCCCCATGGGTCCATGGTCATGTACATCCGTACATGACCATGGACCCTCAAGAACAACATTATACCATATCTTGGCTGCAACCACTGCCAGATTCGAGCACATAGTTAGTCAATTGCTACTCAAGTGCAGCCATGTGACATTTGCAGCATTGTTCAAGAGCTACCGGACCTGAGCGTGAAGTTGAAGCACTTTTACTAAATTCAATGTCTCTGTGTATCAGAGAATCGCTTCCATGGCCGTGGGCATTTCGATAACAAGAAGATGACCCAGACGTCACCTCCTAGACACCCACGTACCAACACACATACACGTTGGAAGCAGTGAGTGTGGGAGGAATGTTATTCTCAGTGTGAAGTCGAGTGTCTCAGTGTGCTGAATACACATGGAACAACGTGGGTCACTGAGACCGGCCACATGGAACACACTGCTACCTACACTGCAGGGTAGGTGTTGGACTGACCCGAAGTAAAAGCTGCTAGGAAGAAACTTGTATCATGAACGTGAAGAAGCGAAATACAATCATTGGTCATAGTTACAGGCATGGCTCTTTTGCCGCATAGATATAAATAGAAAATAGGAAACGGTATCTGAAGAGATACAAGTTTTCATTTGTTCCTATCTCCATGAACCTGTTGAATTTTGGCCGGAGATTTTGGTTTCTGCTTTTTCTTGTGGTGTAGTGGAATGTTTCCACTGTTGGCACTGTAGTGTTTGTGAGCACTTTGTTTTCTTTTTGCCATATGTCTATGTGTGATGCAATGTAGCAGCCTGTACTGTCCAAGACAAATTTCCCTCGGGACCAATGAATTCATCTTTTAATCTTGAATCTTGAATGAATATGACAGGAAGAGAGTTTCACAAACCATTAGGTACACATAGGCGACGACTTTTGTTTTCGCCCGTGGGATTTTTGAGCTCCGGAGGACATCCAAAATCGGCACCTATGGGTACACATTGGAATATAGCATGGACAGTACTGGGTAATTCCTAATTAAAAATAAAGTTCTAAAGTTCTAAATCTAGTTGATAAGTTTTAAAACTAATATATTGATGCCCAAAAGTGTGGTTAGTGCCTGTGAGCTCTTAATGGTATACTTTGTCAGATTCCAGTGACTAAAATTAATTACAATTCCAACAATTCAATAGGAACTGTGTTTTTCACCAATCCAGCCTTAAGGTGATAAGTGTTAAGCAAGGATGCATTGGCTACCCTTTTTTTAAAGTCTTTGGTTTGACTCAAAACAGGATTCAAACCCTGGTTACAACTGTTACAAGTCAGCGGGATCAGCCGGCCGAGATACGCGCGTCGTCCGGAGGTCCCAGCGGCCCCAGCTGCTACGCATCAGCGCTCATCAGTCAGCCTCTTAAGACAGCATCCGAACCCAGCCCCAAAGTCTTGGTTCAGGTGAGCTACCTTGACTAAGCATGTCACTCCACGATTCAATACCTTGATGAAGTTTCCATGGATTACTGTACAAACTCTGGCGTTTGACTCAATCTGGGTGCTGTCTATTCCACCTGCTGAATGACCCCCAGGAGCCTCCACCGGAACCTGATTCCGCCCCGGTGGTCCTCAATATTGAGATGAGTAACTTGTCAGAGGATGAAGAAATGGACTGTGTTTAGATAGGTGTATGTACCACAACATCTAAAGGGTCATTCTTGTCTTTATAAAATGAACTACTAATTATTATTTATGTTTGCTGCATACAATAAAGGGTTTCTAAACCCTCCCTTGTTTCTCCTCTCTGGGTCATTACTCAATTTGATCAATAACCCGTGACAAGACCCTTATGTTCCGAATCCCTATGTTCCGAAATCCCTATTTTCAGACAAATTATGGGCCTTGGAGGTTCATCCCTAATCCTAACCCATACCCTAATCCCTAACCCTAACCACTTCCCTAACTCCCACCCTAAACCCTAAACAACCTGCAACTTCCCCTACCCTAACCCCTACCCTAACCCTAACCCCTTCCTATTTTCTGAATAATAGTGAAGGGAAAATTTGCAGCGATTTCGGAACATAACCTTCTAACTGGTACCAAGGCCGGGCTTGGATAGTTCTTAATCCAGGTCTAGATTAGATGGCAAACCTATATTTATAGTAGTTACCACCTGCTGGATAGAGAGACACAATTAGTTAAAAGAATAAGGAGGGGGAAAAAGATTGCACAAAGGCATCTAGCATCTCAGTCTGAGATCTGATATGTCCCCTCAATTACAAGCCTGACAGTCATGACGGAGCAGATGGTGGACATGCTACAAGCTGGCCACGGGTTAATTATGTATGGCAGCTTTGTGCGGCCAGAACGGTGCGAGAGGAAGGTTGCGTCTGTGCGTGCACAACTCACACTCGGTACCCGGTGTGTGTAAATATAGCAAGCCTAGACCATTAGCGGAAATTACACCAACAGTTAATTATCGGATTCTCATTCAGATGTGTAGTCACTCATTTGCTTAAGACCACTGAAGTTGAATGGAGCTTCTACTTGGAAAATAATTCTGTCTTAGAATATACTGTGTTGTACACAGAGATGGCAAGTAACGAAGTACAAATACTTAAGTACTGTACTTAAGTAACATTTTCAAGTATCTGTATTTTTAGAAGTACTTTTTTCTGTGCTTACTTTTTGTTTGTACTGAGTAAATTTTTAACAGAAATATCTGTACTTTTACTCCTTACTTTTACCAAAACAGGCTCAATACCTTTTCTCTCTTTTTTTGCGCATTGATAGGATGACATGTTTAATGAGTCAGTAGGGAGCGCTCATGTACCAAGTACAGTCCCAGTTATTAAGTTAATAAGTGGTTTTCATTTAGTCCCGAGATATAAGCTAACTTAGTCTAGGTTATTAGTCATTTATTCAAACATTGACAAACTAACATTGAAATAATGCATTTACATACAATTTTATTTTTAGTACTTTGTACTTTATACTTTCAAAAATTATTTTGAGTACATTTTAGAGACTGTACTTTTTACTTAAAAATACTTTTTGAGTACATTTCTCAGCCTGTACTCTTTACTTTACTCAAGTAGATATTTGGATCAGTACTTTGTAGTCTTACTCAAGTTCTCTTTTTGCTAATGTATGTTACTCTTACTCAAGTAGGAAATCTGGGTACTTTTGCCATCTCTGGTTGTACCAGAAGTAGGACCACACGTTTTTATTCAACAATTCAGTGGTTCATATTAGCAGTAAAAAAACCTTTAGATGTTTAATACGTCCCTTTTTTCTATGTTCATTTCCTTAACTCTATTTGAATGCCAACAACTAACATTAATTAACATTATTTCTATTTTTTAAACTGATGTCACGGGGCCAGATATTAAAGGTCAGTTAAAAAAAGCAAGTGCAATAACATAGGGAAGATGAATTATAAGACAATTATAAGTTAAGACAATAATAATGTCTCACCTCACCACTTTTATTTCTGCAAAACATTTGCCGGTGGAAACAGTACAATCCTTTTGGTCAACTTCCATTGCCACCTTGAGAAATTACAAAAATGTTTAAAACATTGAATATATTTTATCTCAAGACTAAAATGTCCAAAAAACAATGTAACATTCTTGGAAAGCGTCTGAAGATTTCAATGTTTGTGAATTGCCCGCATATAAATAAATGAGCTGGGCCAAGCCGACCGTACGGATTAGCTAGCAGTAAAGTGGCCAGTCGTCTGGCTTTGTATCTGGGTGTAAAAGAGGGCCTGCGGCATCTGGCAGCACGCGCCCCCCTCAATCACTGCGATGTATCCACTTAGAAGTTGTGTCGATGGGCTGCTATGGATTTCCATATAAACGCGTCAGTTACAGGCACCTGGGATGGCTCGCTGTGTATATTATCTAAATTAACTCTCAAGTCACATGGCTCCACCACCACAGGCATGGGGGCGGAGGCTTCAGTCTCGGCCACTCCTTCTGT
Organism: Bregmaceros cantori; assembly: GCA_900302395.1. Classification (NCBI taxonomy): domain Eukaryota; kingdom Metazoa; phylum Chordata; class Actinopteri; order Gadiformes; family Bregmacerotidae; genus Bregmaceros; species Bregmaceros cantori. Next base: position 1,434 of record OMKY01047846.1, on the reverse strand, counting down.
CTGGGGTCTGTCTGAGTATTCCTCTCCCCCACTTTTGCGCCCGCGTCCATCGGAATGCCCATTCAGGCTCAGGGCTGTGAGTATATATTGTGGGCTGTAACACTACATGTTTTATATCTATGAAGTTTATTTATTTTAATTCATAAAGATCCATTTTTCACTATTATAATGCGCTGTGATAGTTGTGGTGCCCACAACATTCAAACAAATTTTGAGACTGCAACTGTGCAAGTTTTTTGCAGTCTATCTTTTAAAAAAACGTAAAAAAACTGTCCTACTTTAAAAAAATTAACAATAATAAAAATAAATAAAAGTATTGGTAATATAATTTATATACAGAATAAATAGTTATGATTATGAATTCAGTGATTCAGAGTTTGACAATCAATCAGCACGTTTGACAATTGCACACACAAACAAACACACCCATGCACAAACACATGCTACCACATCTATCAAACTGAATTAGTCTTACAGTTGTACTGGTGTGTCTAAAAAAATGGATTGGTTAAAAATACCAAGTAAATCAATACAGTACTACAAAATTACCGCCCAAACGGCCTGGTTGGGCTATTTATTAATTTGTTCATTTCGCTGCAGTTGGCTGGAGGGCAGCGGCTGTGCTCACAGCCTCACACAGAATGGAGAGTGGGCTATGTCAGGCGCAAAAACACTGTCAATGCTAATTAGGTGATGGCTCGCACCCAGCAGCCAAATTGCCTCAAGGAACTTCAAAGAAAAATTCTTAACTGTGAATTTGGATTAATAATTATTGATATTTCAGTATAAAGTATTGATAATTCAGCCTCCTGCACTCCGTACCGACCGCCACCTGTGCTCCTGACTAAAACTCTAGAACCTAGTCCATACTCCAAATAAACTATTGCCTGGATACAATCGGCTGTGCTTATGATATTCCCATCCTATGGACCCATGATACGCCATTGGTTGGATGGGATGCTCTGTTTATGTGGCCTGCTCATAGCAAACACATTGCGGCGAAAATCCCGAAAATACAACGTAAGCAGATGGGAAGAGATTGAGATGCGCCGCAAATTCTTGCGAGGCGGTGGACATGGGAGTTGAAAAAATTTAACTCAAGCGGCACGCCGCTCTCTGAATTCTGAATTCAATCAGTTTACGCCCAGCTTAGCTATTGTTACGTCACAGAGACGCTTTTACCAAACCCAAAGTCAGTTTTACAAATCGATTATTTGAAAAATCATTATGTAAGCATTATGGGGCATGTTTGTGTTTGTGCCTCTTCTTTTCAAGAGATTTTCGGTTAAACAAAAGCGGAAAATGCTATTTATTTATTGAAATGTATTTTTATTTGGAAAATCCCTGGGTCAATCATCACCATTTTTATTTAGAGAAATGTTTAGGCAGTGAAACAGAAATAAAAGGTGAAATCGATGATAACTGAACTATATA
>OMKY01047825.1:0-10860 GCA_900302395.1 Bregmaceros cantori | reverse complement strand
TTGTGACTAAAACTAAAACGAAATTAACATTTCCTGCCAAAATTAACACTGGTTTGGTTGAAGATACATTATTATTATTTTTATTATTATTTTATTATATTTTTTTTAAACAGCGTTTATCAAGATCAGCTGGGGGAGTGCACATCAGAGGGAGGAGAACGCACGTCAGAAGTGGGGGAGCGGCCGTCAGAGGTGGGGGAGCGGCCATCAGAGGTGGGAGAGCGGCCGTCAGAGGTGGGGGAGCTAGCTCCCCTTCAAATTAAGTACTGCATCAAATAAAATAACATAGAATAAAATAGAGAGGGTCGAACACAATGAAAGAAAGACAAATATAATAATAAAGTATATGTGTCTAAGTTTAAAAAGAATTAAAAACTGTATTAAACAAATTAAAAAGGTGCCACTACATATTGCACACTTTAAAATACATGTATATTACATAGTAAGACGGCATTAAAAGGAACAAAAAGGTGTCACTCGCTATGTTATGACAGAGGCTTACCGGCCAACCGCAGAGTTGACCAGTCTAATCGCCGTAGGTATAAAAGTGTTATTAAAACGTTTTTTTTCTTTCTTTATTAGCATGGAAGAGCCTACTCCTCTGTGCTATCTTCTACATTGTTTTTTCACCCAAGCTTAATTGTTAGCTTTATTGTATTATTTGTGTTGCTGAGGGCTTAACCGTGTTCAGAATAGCAAAATAATGGGCAGGGCTATGACACTGGGAATGGAGAATGCATTGGGAACAAGATATTCCAAAACATTTGAGCAAAGGACTGAACAAACAAGGAAGTGATTAATCACTTATTAAATTATTCTCCAATTAATCTGATAAAAAATTATTATCGATTAAATTGGTTGCAGAAACATTCATTATATCGGAACATTCCACTCTTCCTTGGTTATCACCATTAAACACCTTTTAATAACTGTCATCATCATCATACGATGTATGACAAATCACAAGCTCAGTTTACTTAGAGCTAGAAACTCTGCAAACTGACGTCACTCAAACCAATAAATGGTGCTACTCAAAACAGACACCTATAACTAGCTGCTTCTTGAGATTAGTATGATAACAGCATGTTATGGCTGGTGAAAAATATACTCAGATACCATTCAATTCATTTACTACCTAGACAATACAGGCCTCTGCCGTCAAGTATAGGATATGCAGTACCAACTTTTAACATTGTTAGGCTAAAAAGTCCTTTGTTTACAAATCGTCCCTGTTGTTAAAAAAGGAGCTAAATAAAAGATAAGGTTTGTGATGAGAAGTGCTCTGTCTGTTTCCAATTTGTCATGACAGTGTTGATGTATGTTTTTGTTGGATGTATGCTATTGTATTTCTATGTTTTCTATTCCACACACAACGGCTGATGGGTGGCAAAACTAATTGATCACATATATCATAACATATCATAGGTCATAAGTAAGCAGCAGAGGGAGACAACCCCATCAATGGCGCGACCAAATCTACGAATGGTCAGAACTTGACCTATCGACACTAAACAGAAAAACATGGGATCAGCGCCTCTGGAGATGGATGACCAGTGTTGTGCACGTTCTGCTACAAGCAGAGATAGTGAACTAGGATAATGAAGAATTGCCCTAGTGTAACGTCCCCAGTCTAATCAATGTTATTGTCAACAGTTTTTTGCTGACACCACCACCTATTGGTTTATATACACACATTTTGTATTACTTAATATTTTCTGAAAATCCAAAATATGATTATTAAATATTATTCATAAAAACATGAATATGTCAAATTATTAGGGTGTACATTAATTTGGGTAATGGGTTTTTGTAAATTTGTTCGCTAATCTACTACCTTTCAAGTTGACAAGATACATTTCTGTGTCGCTTGAAATATTTGGGGGATTATCCAACAGATTAGTCGAGTAATTGTTTAATAATCTCCAACTAATCGACAGAGATGGGATAAGTAACCAGATTTCTTAGTTGAGTAAAAGTAAAATATATTTGTACAAAAAACAAAAAAGATTACAAAGTAAGGTTCCAAATACCTACTCGAGTCAATGTAAAAAGTACAGACTCTGAAATATACTGGAGAGTATTTTCAGTACAAAGTGCAGAAAAATGTGCCACTGTCAGCAAATACTCATTTTCTAGCTTGTTATGTTAGTGTTAAGATACATATTGTATAAAATGTCAAGTATGCACCTAAATGTCACATGTAGTATCTAATTTTGATAGTTCTTGTAGAACGGTGGCTTTCGGTGGGTATGTTTAGCCTATAAAAAGTAACAAGTCTGAGTATGAAGTAAAAAGTACCAATATTTGCATGGGGAAAATGCTGAGTGTAACGAGAGTGAACAGGTAAATGTAATCGAGTATATACAAAGACAGTGACCGCTTTGACGGTAATAGACTGTACAGCCGATTACCGTAGGGCAACCAACTGCTTATATACACTGGTCTAGGCACAGACGTTTCCATGTCATGTGCTCTCTCTTATGCAATCTTATGCGTTGTGTGATTCTAATGCAGTAACCTCCCGTTTTGCTTCACGGTCGCCACATGAGCACAAATAAAAAGTCATCAGGGAAATAAATACTTCTAAAAGTACAAGTTAGTTGAACATGTATTACAGTACTTAAGTATTTGTACTTTGTGACTCAACATCTCTGCTAATTGAAAAATATTCATTAGTTGCAGCCAGTGGCATAGCCAGAAATCTAAAACAGGGTGGGCCAAAAGTGAAACAGTGTGGACCCATTTTTGACGGGGGGTTTGGGGGCCCTCCCCGAAGAAAATGTGAGTTTTTTTAGATGCTATTTAATGCATTTTAATGCATTTTAATCAACCAGGTGCAATTACTTTCCTTAATTTTAAAATATGGCAATGTGATCAGGGATTGCATTTCAGGGAGTAACTTTTATATTTAAGGGATTAAAAAGTAGCCCATTACTGTGCACAAGAGTAAAGAACAATATTTTCATGGGAATTACATATCGTCAATTAGTTAAATAACTGTTCAAATATTAAATTAAAATTAAATTGTAAATTTAGTGTGGCTTCGTGAGAAATTGTACTTGGTGATCACACTTTTAGCAGGTTGGCTGCTCAACAGGTAAATAACGATGCGTTAATTGATTCAGTCAATGACTTACATCGCGGGCACGCCCGCATAATTCCACGTCTCTGGATGCATTTTCAGTTGGTGCTGATCGGCTGAGACAAGTTTTGTAACCTAGCATCACGCCGGCATCGTGATGCTAGGTTACTAGCAGGTGATGCTAGGTCATCACGCCGGCATCGTGCTGTGCTCCACAGCGTATGGGTGAGGTCCGGGGGTAGAGTGGGAGAGCGCAGCGCCAGAAAGCTGCAGCGCCGAGGGGCGCTATTTTTTGTGACGTCGGGCAGAGCCGCCGGCCGTCAGCAACCTCTAAAGCGCGTAGGGAGTGGGGTCCGTGCAGATGGTTAGAGGCGGAGGCAGCGCCGCTGCCCGATCGCATTGAAAATATATAGAAGGCTGACGCTTCGCAGCCGCAGATCGCCACAGAACTACATAAATTTTTGTCTTCTATTTTCATCAATTTGCTCCTGAACGTAATTCCACTTCCGTGCTGCGGGTGGCACTAAACCTATTTAGTGCCGTCCTCTCTTCCTTAACGCACACAAACACAAACATGGCGTGTGTGCCATGGCCATAGACTGTATGTGTTTATATACAGTCTAAATAAATGTATAACGATATTACAGCTGTTATTATTTCAAATTTGAAACTTTGTCTAGCCTGTTGGGTAAAAAAAAAATGTAATCGAATCGCATTGTGTCGAATCGTGGTGAATTCTTGAGTATCGAAAAAAATCAAAACGTTGGGTCAGAAAATCGACTTTGCTGTTCGTGCATCATGCCAAATTAGACAGTACCATGACACCTTACGGCAAGATGAAAGCATAGTCTCCCTCTCCTGTCTCCCTCTCTCTTCTCTTATACCTCTTTCTCCTCCAACACAGTATTTTTTTTCAGTGTTAAATCCAGAGAGGGAAAGTAACAAAGTACAAATACTTAAGTAATGTACTTGAGTAGAATTTTCAAGTATCTGTACTTTTAGAAGTACTTTTTTCTTTGAGTATGTTTTAGTTTTACTCAGTAGATTTTTAACAAAAATATCAGTACATCTGCTCCTTACTTTTCCAAAAATAGGGTTGTTACTTTTTTCTTTTATTTTTCTGCTACAACATGGTGGCACTACATGTGGAGAGTGAATGAGTCAGTAAAGGGCAGTACTCGGTAATGCAGTGAGTACAGTAACAGTTAATACGTTGTTTATATTTAGTCTCTGGAAGTGCCCTTCAAGAAAATATCACCTGTAAAGTGGCAAATTTAGGTTTTGTTCTTTGTACTTTATACCTTCAGAAATACTTTTGAATACATTTTAGAGCATGTACTTTTTACTTTCAAAAATACTTTTTGAGTACATTTCCCACCCTGTACATTTTAGGTTACTTGAGTAGATATTTGGATCAGTACTTTGTAGTCTTACTCGAGTTGTCTTTTTACAAATGTATTTAAAGAGTACTTAAAGAGTTAAATTTAACACTGTGTCCGAGTGCATTTGGTCCTTATCAGATTTGGTGTTAAATTAATTTTTTCCATAGTGTTAAACAGTATGGGACGTCGACCTGAGACAGTGGGGATCCGTATGCCCCGGGGAGGGCACAGAGGGTAGCACCGCCACCACGTCCGTGAAGGGACGGGCGTCTTCATCTCAGCGGACGAAGGCGAGGGCCTACGACACGCCGAGTCGGCCTCAGCGCCGCTGCAACCCAAACCCCTCGGGATGAAAATGGCGGCCTTTTGAGAGAGTTTGGGGTAGGCGGGTCCTAGGGCGGATGGGGTGGGCGGGTCCTAGGGCGGGGCTAATTGACACGGTGCTTTGTAATTCTGCAAATTAACACCACCACTAGTAAATATTCAACTCTCTCTGTTGTAATAACTCTGAAAGAGTCAATTAACTTTGACGGTCCACCCTGTCCTTCTGCTCTCTTTAGTCAGAGTAGAGCTAGGGGTTAGGGTTAGGGTAGGGGTTAGGATTAGTTTTAGGGTTAACCTGTGACCCTACTGTGAGACTGCTAAACGACTACTGTGACTAAACGACCTGTAACCTTTCGGATCATAAGGGTTTCTGAACATCGGGATTTCAGAACATAGGGTACAAACCCACACCTGTCTGTCCGTCCCAATACCCTTTCCCCATGCCAAAAGTCAATGGCTGTGTCAGAAATCGCTCCCTATGCACGCCATTTTGTAGGGGTGTTCGAATTCTCCATGTGCTCTATTTAGTGCACTGAAAGTATCCCACAATGCACCGCAAAATGTAGTGAGCATCGGATGTACCCTAGACGAAGCAATATAACCCATAATGCATTGCGAGATATATTAAAAATGACTTAAACTTTAAAAAATGGCACGGCGGGAGTAAATAACGACCAACCACGAATAGTTATAAATGTAGGTACTTTTTAAAGACTTTTTCTGATGATTGTTGAATTTTATAATTATATTTTTAATAATTATATTTTATAATGAATTTCACTCTAGTGTCCGAAATCTTGGCCGCTGCTGTTGAGTGCACTATAAGTGAGTGCACTATATGGGTGTCCCCACAGAGTGGGACACCCATCGTCCCTCCACGGCACCAGCATCACACTCTCGCTTCCTCCGTTGCTGTTACTTTCGGCATCTTTAGGCCGAACCCCTTTTGGTGTTGGCCATATACAAAATACCAGCTGCCAATACAAAAATACCAGCTGGCCGTCTGCATTCTGCACCACAGACAGTTAACGAGGTCAATGAGATTATCCTCGGCACTGTTTACCAGATGACAGTTGGTTGGCCAATGTTTAAATTGGCCTTAGTTTATTTGGAAATGTACCTTTCATAGCGCCACAAAGCAACCAAAAACAAGTGAAGGTTCCGCTTTCGTAACACAGAATAGTGCTTGGCGGAGCTGCATTCAGCAAGAACAAACAAAGAACAAGTCCTTAAGTCAAAGCGGGGACAAATTCTACGATACTTGAATACTGCCAGGACATGGTTTGAATAAAATACGTCCAGACTGTCTGACCGTCGGTGTTACGGGTCCTGCTGGTAGTTGTTTACAACTACCATTGAACATGCGATATGGGAGTTTGGATGTGTGGATGCATGTTAAAGGTGCGTGCTTGGTGGTACTGGATACAATGCCAACTGGGCTTTAAGCCCAAGGAGAGTGTTGTGGAACTCTCACATTACGCCAGAGATACTGGCCGAATAACGTGAGTAAAGATTGGACTCACGAAAATAATTTAGCTCTAGGCAGACAAACCGTAGAAGCGACTCCGTGCGAACCAGCTAGCCTTACACACACAGATGGAATTCGTACGAGTGTATTTGTGGCTTGAGACGGCCACAACTCGCCGAGTGTGATAATCATTGGTAGCCGGCCCCTCTCCAATAAAGTATTGGAGAAGGGACTACGGAGTGTTTAGAGTCGGAGTGGAATGATCGACTTAACATAAACTCCCGCCTGTCGGCAGAAAACCATAACCACATGGTTGAGGCAGAGTTATTTAACCGTTGGATTAGGTAAAAGGTGATACTCAGCCTCGGGTTCCAAGACAATTCCAGCAGGCTGAACCGGACGGAGCCTGCTGCTTAAATAATAGGAGCCACAGGTGCTAGTCGTTAGCATTAGCATTTCTTACTCGTGGGTCCTCCTGGGACTGGCGCCCAGCATCTTAAGGGCATAGCGCCCTCTACCGCACGTCTATTGTAAGTGGCGCCAGAGCGCCACTGGTAACAGTCGGGGCGCCACTGAAGGCTTTGCAACCAGCTCCCTCCAACTCTCTCTGTCCTCGTAGTCTGCCTGACCTTTGGGGCGCCACTGAAGACTTCCCAACCATCTCCCTCCATCTCTCTCTGTCCTCGTAGTGTGTCTGACCGTTGGGGCACCACTGAAGACTTTGCAATCATCTCTCTCTGTTCTCGTAGTCTCTCTGACCGTTTGGGCACCACTTTGCAACCAACTCTCCATCACTCTCTCTGTCCTTGGCCACTTGCATGGTGTCACTCACGCTAGGTTTCCACTACAGAGTGTTATTTTTCTGTACGGTACCGTACGGATATTTTCCGCCCGGATTCCATACGGTTTGCATTGTGGCCGCTACGGCATGCGGCGCTCTGTATTCGCGCGTGAACAAACAACGCGATAACACTCACTTTTCATGCTGCCCGCGCCGTTCAACTGTGCGCTACGTCTGCGTACGTCTGCGTGCTGCGGAGTTGGCCCCCTAAGCGCTGCCCACATGGCTGCCCACCACTCCTCAGGGATGGGTTAAATGCAAAGGAAGAATTTCACTGTACATGTATGTGTGACGAAATAAAGTATCTTAAGCATAATATTAATAATTCGCTTTAACTTTTATGCAAGACATTTTAAGACCGCACCATTCAACATGTGTGTGTGTGTGTGTGTGTGCGCATGCGCGCGTGTGTGTGCGTGTGTGTTTGTCCGTGCGCCGGACCGGGATGAGTTCAGAAAGACAGAGAAAATGTGACATATGAAGCTGGTGCAAGGGGAACATTGCACCTCGGGTGTGTTAGTCTAATATAGGCTAATTCATGTACAACAATTGGACTCGTGCTACACCGGGGAAACTGATCAATTCCCTGGGACCTACAGAACGTGGCGAGGGCGTCTGGTTCTGGTCAAAACGTCCAAAGACCCTGTTCTGGAAAACCACTGATGATGTAGTCACACCAATTTTAGGCGCCGGATTTGGAACTTGAGAGACACGACCTCTGCATTCAGCGAGGCTGGTATCTCTATCCCTCTGTGGCTCTTCAGCGAGGCTGGTCTCTCGATCCCTCTCTGGCTCTGGTTGAGATGCTTGTCAAATTTGCTGCATAGCCCGGGGGAAATCTTAAACAGCTCAGCTCGCCAATTGCTCAGCGCTGCTGTCAATCACTGAGCTCACGGACCCGCCGTACGGCGCGTGCGGAAAAAAACAAAATAAATGATTTCATGGTCCGTACGGTAGTTGACGGCACGGTTTCTGTACGGAGTTCAATGTAGTGGAGCATACCACAACGGTGTCAACGCATTTGTTTTGCTCACGGAATCCGTACGGACCTGAGCAGGACATACCTTATCTTCCCAGTGCTTTCTCTGTCTTCCTCTCCTGCTTCCACCTCGCACTGTGCCTTGACGGATTGTTTTTGAGAGTCCTTGGGATCTTGTGACATGTACTTTGTCTTAATTCCCACGAATTATACACATACTAATGACACATTCCTTATGTATTTATATTTATAGCTCAAACAAAAGGGAATGGGTATGGGGATTAGGGAAGCTTGGGTCATATAATAATTGGGGTGAAAAACAAACCTGCCAGACAGGGCGACTGCGTTGGCTTTGAAATAAATTTTAAAATAAATAAAAAAAATAAAAACAATGTATAAAGTGTCTGGAATTCACAGAGAAAAGAAGGGAGCGAGAGGGGGCGAGATAGAGAGAGATTTATGTCGGTGCAGCTGGCTATTCAATTAAGAGACAATAAAAAATGTTTTACAGTGAATGAGGAAAACCCCTGTGGCCCCGCTGCCGCACATGTCATGCTATTAACCGAAGGTTGGTGGCTGTACAGTCAGTGGAGAGGAGTTTACCCGCGAAATACAGGGGGCTGGCATTTTGTCCCGCCGGGATGAAACACACTTCCGGTGCCTTATTGTTGCCTATGCCAACTCTGCTACTTGACCGACGTCCGAGCACACAAAACACACGCCAGTTCAAAATCCGACCACTAGGTGTCGGTCTGTGACCAGTTACACATCACTCCACTCGCTCCTTTCATTCATTTGTATAAATATTGATGAAATACAGTCAAAATCCGACTTGAAGTTGCTCTCCGAGTGGTCACATGTTCTTCTGGACCAATGGGCTGGCTGCTTCTTCTAGTTATAACAAAAGGAATGAGATGAAAATGGAACGAGTTGCACTGATTATTAAATCATGCGTTTGTGGGTCACAGATCCGCACGAGAGCATTTGGGTGTTGAATAGCACACCGCAAGTTACCACCATCCGTTTTAAATAACCCTGTAGGTGTGTGCTCCCACCAAATATACATGTTGAAAAATTGCCAAAAACACAGCGAACTAAATGACACCGGACGTGAGGTTCAGACACCGGAAGAACCCCCGAACTTGTCCATTACCTATAGAGAGATTTCGGACACAAGAGTCAGCACTGTAAAAATTATTATAACATTATAAAATGCAATATTCATCCCAAAAAAGAGTCATAAGTATTTACTTTTATAACTATTTGTCATGGTCGGTCGCTATTGACTTCCACCACACCATGTTGTGTATTTTTTATTTTTTTGGTATTTTTTGGGCGCAATAAAAATGATTATTATTTTTTTATTGAGATAGTGATAGGTTTGAATCTGGGATGAAGAGTCACGGGGAGACTGGCTTAGAACCCACGGTGCTGCTCAACCTATGGTTTGGGGGGCACGCACAATAAACACCCTGCCACCACGCCCCCCTGTTTTGTAATTTTTTTAAATACATCTCGCATGGGTTGTATTGCTTTGTCTAGGATACATCGATGTTCACTACTTTTCGCGGTGCATTGTGCGATATATTGAGTTTACTATTGTTGAACATCTGCTTACTAACGTGAACCAAAATGTAATTCATTTCAAGTTGACAAGTTTAATTCCTTTATCGTTGTTTTAACTGATTCATCAACTAATCGCTTCAATAATCGGCAACTAATAGTCTGTTAGTTGGAGCCCTAATAAATATGAAGAAAAACCTTTAAATTGTTGGTACATTTGCTGGTTAAGACTAACTAAATTTAGCTTTAATTGACAATATTAAACCTTGTAATCTTGTAATTGTTGCTTGCTGTGTATTGTGGGTATTTCTATGAGGAAAAATATCCAACCGATTAATCAACTAATCGTTTCAACAGTCGGCAGCTAATCGACTGTTGACTGTTATCGTTAATTGCAGCCCTAGTGCGTGTGTGTGCGTCTGTGTGTGCGTGTGTGTCTATGTGTGTATGCATGTGTGTGTGTTGTGTATAAGATTTCCTCCGGGGCATCCATCAAATGCGACAAGCATCTCAACAAGAGCCCGAGAGAGATCAAGAGACCAGTCTCACTGAATGCAAAGGCCCAGTGTTAGCCTGGCAAGCCAGACCCAATGCATCGTCCACGAATTGCACATCGCTAGATGCTGAATAGGGTCTGGGAAACCTTGAATACCCATCGGCAACATAAAACCGAACCAATCAGCGCGGGTTGAGTGGGTGGAGTTGGTATGGGCGACGCAAGACGGGGGCGGAGTTGGTATGGGCGACGCAAGACGGGGGCGGACTTGGTGTGGGAGCGAGCCCGCAACGCCTCGGGCGTGTGTGTGGGTGTGTCTGCCTGTGTGTGTCGGTGAGGTCGCGTCGTTACAAAATGCATTTCATTGCGAACGCCGTATGGGGCTGTCTTAACCGCTACACCCTGTCCCTATACCCCCGCGTCTTTTTCTCGCGTCTCTATAGCCTGGAGTCACGGCGAACACCGTATGGGGCTGTCTAAACCGCTACACCCTGTCCCTATACCCCTGCGTCTTTTTCTCGCGTCTCCAGCTGGCAGTTCTCTTCAGGCGAGGTCGAGGTAACACGCTGCAGGAAATCCCGAAGATTCACACGTCACTCTTTTATTTTTATTTATCAATAATAATAAATACAGCAATAATAACAATGATGATGCCATACATTTCATAATGTAAATATCACAATAATCACACATCAATTTACAAAACGACAACGCAGGTTGATGGT
>OMKY01047818.1:5028-23353 GCA_900302395.1 Bregmaceros cantori | reverse complement strand
GCTCCCTATCCCCCATATAGTGCACTCACTTATAGTGCACTCAACAGCAACTGCCGAGATTTCGGACACTAGAGTCGGCGCCGTCAAAATTATTAAAAATATAATTATATTTTTTATAATTATATTTCTAATAATTTTGACGGCGCCGACTCTAGTGTCCGAAATCTCGGCAGTTGCTGTTGAGTGCACTATAAGTGAGTGCGCTATATGGGGGTTAGGGAGTAGGGGATAGGGAGTGATTTCGGACACAGCCACTATCTAAACTTAACACACAATATGAGGAACTTTAAGAATGAACTGAGTTTGGGTGCAGTTAATTGACATACAACCACTTGCTTTTGTTCGCGGCCGGATTAAATCTGAGTTAAAGTTAGAGGCTAAATGTCTCACCTTTCCCTTTCCAGGCCTACCGCGGCCTCTGCCCTTACCCCCTCGCCCGCGGCCACGCCCCCGGCCGCGCGGTGCCTCGTCTTCATCGGAACCCTCATTCTCCTCATCTTCGTCGTCGCTGGCTGCCTTCTTGCCTCGACCTCGTCCGTTACGTCCTCGCCCCCTTCCTCCCTTGCCGCGCTTCGGGGCTGCGTCCTCTGTGGGTTCACAGTACAGACATTTTATATCGGTATGAGTGCCATTTTCCCATTGTATTCACAGGGTTAGTGCGAAGGTGAGATGAGAGAGAACAGGGGAAGACTTTGCAGAAGACTTTGTTAGAAGAGAACTCACAAAGCTGCGCGTACCTGTGAACTAAGTCACAGGAGCTATACATGTGCTGGATGTGGGTGCCCTACCGACTGCGCCCCAGAGCCAGCACCAGTACAGACAATGATTTGCCATGGAATAACACAAATAAGTGTTTTTGGAGAAAATCATTTCCATGCTTTATTCAAATTAATGCTTGTATAAATGACTCAAGTCATATATACACTCTGAAATTAGAATTAAAGAGTGGAGCGGGATCTCATACTTTTTATGAACCCTTAATATCATTTTGTCTTTATTAAACAAAATCCATATCTCGCAACACACATACATTTTTAATTTGATTAAAGTTAAGTTTAATTCAAGTTTTTTATTTATTTCAATTATTTCATTCACAAGATGCTGTCAGCAATTCATCCCCAACAAATCAAAGATAAAATTAAAAATAATAATATATAACATTTTAATTCCATGAAAATTAACAAATTTAATTAATTCATTATTTTAATTAATTTAATAAGCATCATGCTATCATAGGGTTCACCTATACTTTAATAGTAGAAAATACAGATTGCGGCTTTCATATCCGTCTCTTTTCTTTTTTCGTTTTGACCACAAAACATTGCTAGCCTGTTACACTCTGGGGAGACATTTTCAATCATTCATGTTCAATTAATATTTTGATTTATTTCTATTAGGAAAAAAAAAAGTATTTTTAAAAAATGTTTTTTCCAGCCCATTCAGGCTGTTTTTTTCCAAGCTTTATTTATCAGGGTTAGTGGAAACAGGTGAAGATGGGGGGTAGACATGCGGGAAATACGTCGGTGGTGGGATTCGAACCACTGACTCACCGCGCCATTAAGGCAGATGTGTGCTTTCCAGGGCACTGCCTAACCGACTGAGCTACTGGGCAGGACAAATGGCTGTATTTTAAAAGTTCTGTTCAAATTAATATTTAAACAACAGAAGCCATCTTTGACTTCAGGTGGTCCGTATAACAATAACAATATGAATGCCCCAGCAAAGCCTAATGAGCCGATATATTTACTATGCTCCAGTCCAAGAAGGAGAGTTGACGGTGGGGTTACGTTACGCCGGGGATTCATGCGCAGTCTGATCTAATGGAGCGTGCCACGTGCCTCGCACCTCCGTGGGTCAGCTTACCGTCGCTGTCGCTGGCCGCGTCCATCTCTATTCCAACTGGAAAAACACACGCAAGGGTTATTGATCCCATCAATCACAACCGGTCATTGTGAAGCACGAATGCTTTGTTATTGGGAGAAAAAAATATTTTGATTTGCCAAGATTATAACTGTAATTGTGTACAGATAGTGTCTGTCCCATTCCTCAATTTTAAATCAAATTTGAATTGTTTTCAAAAACATGTATGCGATGAAATGTGAACATTTTTAAAGATAGACATGTCATAGACGATAGACGAGTTCAGGTGAGTACTTCTGGTCTCTGAACGTGACTTCCGGTGCCATTTACTTGCCGTGTATTTGGCTATTTTTCAACATGTCTATTCGGTGGGAGCACATACCTACAGGGTTATTTAAAAATTGTGGTGGTAACTTGTGGTGTGCTATTCCTCACACAAATGTTATCGTGTGGATCTGTGACCTACAAACGCATGATTTAATAATCAGTTCAACCCGTTCCATTGTCTTATTCATTTTAGAAGTACTAGTAGAAGCAGCCAGCCTATTGGTCCAGAAGAACATGTGACCACTCGGTGAGTAACTTCAAGTAGGATTTTGACTGTATTTCATCAATATTTATACAAAAGGTTAACGAAGCAAGGAGAGTGATGTGTAACTGGTCATAGGAAGACATCTAGTGGTCGGATTTTGAACTGGTGTGTGTTTTGTGTGTTTTTGTGTCCACTTACCGCGGCCTTCTAGGGCTGACCCCTTATTTACATACATAAAGGCACCGGAAGTGACCTGCAGAGGCGCGGGACAAAATGACTCCCTCCAGGGCTTCGCACGTAAACTCGTCTGTTATGCTGTTCAATGTTCATACTAACACACTCCCTACAGTGGGGGACACCCACAGTTTCGACGTCTCCAAGATCGGATAACCAAAAACCGAAAAACCGATCCGATTATTTTGTTAGGGTTAGGCTAAGGGTTAGGTGTTAGTTGTTAGGGGTTAAGGTTAGGCTATGGTTAGGGTTAAGATAAGGGTTTCGGGTTAGGGCTGTGGTTAGGGTTTGGAGGGACCCTACCAAAATAAGCTGATCTTTTTCTGGATTCACATTTTACATCACGGCAAATGATACATCGAAACTCATGTCGGAACGCGGAGCCGTCGGAACGCAGACTGGCACCCCCCTACAGCCAGTCAAACATGTTCAGACCAACACGCTCCCTACAGCCAGTCAAACATGTTCAGACCAACACGCTCCCTACAGCCAGTCAGACCAACACGCTCCCTACAGCCAGTCAGACCAACACGCTCCCTACAGCCAGTCAGACCAACACGCTCCCTACAGCCAGTCAGACCAACACGCTCCCTACAACCAGTCAGACCAACACGCTCCCTACAGCCAGTCAGACCAACACGCTCCCTACAGCCAGTCAGACCAACACGCTCCCTACAGCCAGTGAGACCAACACGCTCCCTACAACCAGTCAGACCAACACGCTCCCTACAGCCAGTCAGACATGTTCAAACCAACATGCTCCCTATAGCGTTTTCTGACATGTGAGTGACTCTACAACATGAACATTACAATGATTTCCAAATGCCTACGCTGCAGGCCCATCTCTACCCCTCCAAACTTCACCCTCGAGCAGGACACGATCAGTGCCCTTCCGTCTGGCAGTGGCTATTCATTATCACTTTAATACATCATTTAATTCATCATAGAACTTATTTCAATGTTGGCCTCAAGCTAGAGCACACCACTTATATGGCCTTTACCTTATTTTATAATGGTGTACTCTGTATACATTTTTAATTAAGTTAATAAAATGTATCTCCTCGTTTATATATATTATATATATACTGTATATATATATATTTTTTAAATATATATATTATAATATTATATATTACAATGTATCTCTTGTGTGTAATTTTTTTGTGTTATTTTTATAACTCCTGTGAGGAATAATGTTGCTGCAATGACCCATGTACAATGCCATTAAAGTTGTCTTGGATTCTATTGACAAGATATATGTTCAATACACAATACATTTTCTTGGATCCAAATCCAATAATAATATTTAAAAAAAAAAAAAAACATTACTCGATTAATATTTAAAAAATAAAGCAATTGTTAAACTCACCATCTTCAAGGTCACTCTTCCTGGGCATAGTGATCAAATGGATTCCTGGCTAACAATGTCAACGCAGTCAGTGACTTTACCCACAGTCTCACAGTCTATAGTACATAGAGCTGTAGAACCACCAGTTGAGACACTGACAAATTCCTCAGCCGGATAGAGCGAATGTGGCGCAAGACTCTGTCCCTCTCTCACACACTCCTCCTCTCGCTGCCTCCTCGCCCTCTATAACGCTCCCCCTCTCTCCCGCACCTTCCTAGTCTTCCCTTCGTTCTCACCCTCAGATCTACTCCCTTCCTCTGTGTCTGTTCCCCACAGAACCGTCTTACAGCCAAGAACACTATAGTAGTGATCTAAAACAACTTTAAATGCAGCCTCTTGGCTGAAGGGCGGGTATCGTGGCCGCTTAAAGATGTATAATGAAGTCAATAAAATATATATTTTCATGTTTCTAATTATAGTGTTTAATTATAAATTTAAAAAAGGCTAAAGAATCTACACCGTGCGGAAGGTACAACCGTTTTCTTCTGCCACTCCTGTGCCTCTCATCAAATCATGTTTCTACGTGGTCTACCGGTCGGGGACCAAACAGTAATTAATTGATAATTAATTAGCACACAAAAAGTTATGACCATGGTAATTAACTCTAATTAGCACATGTCCGTGCTCAGATGTATGTATCAGTGCGTTGATGTTAAGACAGACCCATTCGATGGTTCTGAACCTCTGACCATTCTTAGATGTTTCACCAGCAGCAGCGCTTGGGTTGTTTGCCTCACTTTATTTTACCGTCCACTCCGGCCGACTTCAAATACCGGCTTTGTTTAATCTTGGTATAAGCGATCCCCTGCAGTCTCCCACCCTGAGCGCACACTTGACCCCATATTAAAGTTAGCACATTGTAGCAGCCGGCATATTAGCCAGAGTGCAGCATCACTTGAGTCACAGACACTCTCACTCTCCTGTCACTGGAGACGGCCAGACAGAGGTGAGATGCTCTAAACTTTTAATGACAGCTAAGGTTTCTCCCCCCAGCCATCGGAGGGCAGCAGGCTCGGCAGTTTAGAATGACTCTTAAAAGCCCAAGGTCCCTTTTTAGACACCATTGTATGGATCGAACACAAATACCCCCTGCCATGGCTCTGAACCAGTTCAAGGAACGAAAACGAAAACCGAACAGAACTTCACCAAATTTTATGAGAACCAGACACCGAAACGAAAAGAGATTTCTTCAACTGTTACGGAACAGAAGCGGAACATTATGAAATGCACAAAACCGGTTAAAAACATATCCTATGTTGTATTTCCGTCCACCTTTACTGTCAGTCATCAGCCCCACGCATCTGTGGCTCCTTATTGTGGACAGACCAGGAAGCGAATGTAATGGCGTTTTAAACCCAATATTTTGATGACGGAACGGTTCCGAGAAAGAAAACGTTAAACATTGGCCTGCCTGACCCGTTCGGAACGGAGCGTTTTAAAAATAATTTTGTTTTCAAGCCCTGCCCCCTGCCACTGCTCTATGCCCAGAACGCGCTACTGGCTCAAAGCTCCGGAACAATCTGCTGCACTCCCTAAAAACAAGTTCTTTTTTTTCAAGTTCTTTTTTGGGCGCAAGCGCCGTTTTTCATTCATTATTGAGAGAGATAGTGACAGGGTTAAATCGGAAAATGGGATTAAGAGTTGGGGGGAGACATAGCAGAAAAGCGGACAGGGGATTTGAACCTGTGGCACTGCTGTCAATTTTACAATTTTTACTACGCCCCTCTCCCACACTAACAGAACTACGTTAGGTCCCCTCACGGACAGCCAGGTGAAATATAACAATTCTGCTAAGCCTGTTATGTGTAACCATCCTCTCATGTTTCATGCTGCAATATGTACTGGCTCTGTAGTACTATCCATCCTAAAATAATAATTCATTCATCAATTCATCAAATGAAGCAAATGGATCTTTCTCATCACCAACCCTTAAATTGCCCTCCAACCAAAATAAGCCAAAACAGAATTTTATTGGCCGGTTTTTGTTTCATATTCCCAGCTAATTCGGTTTTCACACAAAACAATCAACATGCAACACTAGCCTAAACACTGACCCCACCCTCAACGCCGTACTTGTAGACAGGTAGCCTGGCGATCGAGGCTCGTAGGCAGGAAGAGAACTTGCCAACGTGAATAGTCAATAGGGCTGTTGCACGGTGACATCACGGCTTGGCGGCAGTAGACATTTTGGAGGTAGCACGTACTATGAAGTGAAGCATATGAATACGTACACCCTACCACTTCACGTCCATATTTTGGGGAAGAGACAATGGATGTTGTTTGGCTGCCAGCTGCTGGGGATTGATAGCATATTACCATGGATCAATCAATAATAGAAGACTTTTAAACGGACAATGTTATGCAAATATCTCTCTCAGCTCCTTTGACTGCGTGCTACCTCCAAAATGTTACAACTTAACAGAATTTGGTGTACCTCAAAATCCAATTTCCAATCAAATAAAGCTCAAATTGTGTACTTCTGCGCTATTTTTAGTGTGCAGGGTGCTGTCCAAAGTTGTTGGTCAAATTCCTGTGCACTGAAAGGGGGCCGGATGTTGCCCTAGTAGGCACCCCGACAAACCCAGTGTGCGACCGATGGATACTTGGCCTACTAGACTGTAGTGGAAATTGAATGACGTTGGAGTTTCTTTTTTTTAAATCTCTTCATTGACTTGCCTGTATAAGACAGACAGGTGAAAGTGAAGGGACAACGCGAGGTGCGATGAAATGAGCAAAAATGACCATTGGCAACAGCGCAGTCAGGAGGGCGGAGCGACTACAGCGGTTATATGCAAGTTCTACGTTGTTAAGATGATCATGATGAACATAAAGTGTTGCTGACCTCCACCTGAATGGTTATGGAACTTATGGAGTGAGATTGTTTCATTTTTTTACTGTCATGAATCTTATCAGGCCCTCGGGTAGTCAATGTCTGTTCCTCCGTTAAAGTTTTCACATTGACAACCTTTTAAATTGACCTTATTACTAAAATGTACACCCATTATATCCACCGCATCTATTCATCTAGCCAAGATTGAGATTGATTAAAAATCTCAGTTCTCCAGTCCCCCATTAAGTGAGTTCTGTTAACCAATCAAAACAAATTAACACCAACAACAACTCATCAAAAACTGTAGCCATTTTTTTCCAAATAGGCCAAGATCGAGATTGAAAATCTCGATCTACTTTCTTTCTTCGCTCTTCTTTCCAGTCCTCCGTTAAATGACTTCTGTAACCAATCCCAATTACTGTCTTTAACTCCAAAAGGTAGGTAAATAGCTGATTTATTTCTTAAACCGAAATCTAAAAACAAAATCGCTTTTGTGAAGCGCCTCGAGGCAGCTTCGGTTGCGAATTTGACACTTAATAAAACGCATGGCCTGGTATCTAGCCATGGTCGTGGAGAAGCTACCTGTGCATGTCCAACAGGTGTCACAGTTTATCAAATCAAGCTGACAGAAGAGTTGCACCAATTAGGCTCAGCTGGTATTGAATGTTTGCAGTGGTCCTTGAGCAGAAACTCCCCTACACAATGTGGGCAATGTTTTTAAAAGATAAACACTTTGTGACAGCAAAGTTCAGTGAAAAACAAATCTACGCACTCATGTGCACTATCACAGCCAAAATGCCGCTTAAATGGAATGGGGGGGGAGCACGAGGCACCTACCTTCGTGCAACTGGAATTGCCCCCTTATTTCTGTCTGACACCGTATTCGGGCACAGAAGCAAAAGTACGAGGGCAATAGAAGATATAAAGCAGCTTTCTAGAATCTTTTTAATGCGTTTGATCCCACAAACGGCATGGCGATGCCGTTTCAAAACCTTAAGATATCCATCCCCTTACTCAAAAAGGAATCCCACCGTCAAGTTAGCCTGACGAGCCAGAACCAACGCACCGTCCACGCATCGCACAGAATGCTCGTTCGAATAGTGTGGGATGCGTGTACGATACGTTGATTTTGGCTCGCCAGACTACCCTCAAGTAGGAGAATCGGACGACGCGTCAGAACGTCTATTTTATTGAAGTTTTTGGATATAATGGTTGACAGTAAAATTAAACGCATTTTTAAACACAGAAGATTCTAGAAATAGCTCAGAATCCCGTAATGTTACCCTAGAATTCAGACACCGCTTTCCAAAATGGCGAGCTTTACTATCGCCAACATGGCAGGTTGTGCGCGCCACCTGCTGGCCGCTCCAAAAACAGCCTTTTTCCTGGGAACTACAGACAGCAACGCATTTTACATGTCTTTATTTTACACAATGCACTATTTGCAGTAACGGTTGTAGGAAGATTATGTGCACAGCAGTTCATAAATAAAAGATTGTTTGTATAAACGCAAACTAAAAACAAAAAAGGGTCGCTCACACCAACATCAACCAAATGAGTCACAAAATTCACAAAGTCAGTGGACAGCCCACATATCAAATCCAAACCATAGCCACGAACGTCACATAAGTGGAATCGCCATTAGAGGGTATCGAATGGAGCCCAACAGGCACTAACGGATGTGAAAACTCGTCGCGCCACCTACCGGATTAATTTTGACATAGCCAATCATTGGCCATGGAAGTGAAGGTCAGAAAACACAACTATGGTTTGAATAAAAATTTCTGAACCAAACCAAAACATCCATTAGAATCCCAAGGGCTACATTTGCTGTCCCCCAATCAGACTCCCTTAATACATACAGTATCATCCAATTCCATCTGGGCATTGTCCAGCAAGTTACATGAAAAAAAAACCCTACAAATAAAAAAAAATCCTCCACAAAAACATTAGTGGAGCAAGCCATTCAAACAACACATTAATTTAACTGTGGTCAACAAAAGAAACAGTCATACACACACACACAGTCTAAAAACTAAAATTAAAAAGCACAGTCTTAACAGGATGGATACTAACGAGTAGTCCTTTAGAATATCTTCAATACTGGTCGTCCGAGTCACCGCCCGGAAATCATAATTCCATGCGTGGATAATGACCGCTTCTGCGGACCGACTGAAATCATTGCCTAAATTGAAATGCGCTTTTTCCTACAATGCAGAGGTTAATCGTGTTACCTAGACATTGTAATATAATAATCAACGGAAACTACACTGACTTAGAGAGCCAGGAGAAAAAAAAACGGAAACGGAAGTTACCTGAATCAACTTCCGAGCATCATTAGCCAATGCAGAATCGGTTCATTGCAGCCACAGACTCCTGGTATTATGTGGGAGCATAGCATGTCACAAAATAGACAACAATCTATCAGACACGGCACCTGGGTGTCTGGTCCACTTCTTGACCTTTGCCCGTTTCCTCGACGGCGGTGACGACCGACGACCCAGACACCACGTTAGCTGGTTAACGACCAGATGAAAAGACCAAACAATACTCCTGACTAAGTTTCTCATACAGACACATGCATGTGATTTTTTTTTCCCTTCCCGGGGGAGGGAACGACAATAGGTTTAAACTAAAACATTCTGGAGTGCGACACCCCGCAGTACGGTCCAGGTGCAGCACTCGTAGCTGTTCTAAGCCCTGAGGGCTTCACAGTCTGTTAGTTCCACAAGGCACTGTGTGCAGTCCGCCTAACAAGGCACCCACCGTGTGCAGTCCGTCATCCACGGTTGTGCCTTGGAGGGAGGGAGGGTGGGGGTGGCAGCAGCAAACGCCGCCCCGCACCATGGTGACCAAGCTCTGAACAAAGTCAGCGACTAGTAGAGGTTTCTGTACGCCATTTTTTTTCTCCATGTTCTGGGCGCAGCTTTCAGCCAGCCTTTTCTCTTCAAAAAAAATTAAAAAAAAAAAAAAACAATTATATAGCGAAAAAGGTTAAAAATAAAAGCAAAAATAAATTCAAAGACTAGTCCTGTAGCTGGAGACGGAGAGTCCAGGGTAGTTCTTCCAACGGTCAAGACACATCTCATATTCTCTGGATTTTGTCAGCTACCACAACCGGGTTCTCCTTGCGAATTTTGGCTGCGGCTTCGGCCTTGTAGTCGTACGGGCAGTTGTGCTGGTCAGAGTAACGGTGGCCCCCGCAGAACAGGTTACCACAGCGGCAATCAAAGCCTGGGAGGGAATAAGAGGAAGAGTTACCCAAGAGATCTGATGCTACGCTACAGCAGCAGTGCTTAGTACAACTGCTAGCTGGCAGGCTAGGTGCTAGCTATGCTGTCCCACTAGCTGAAAGGCTAGCTCTGCGGTCCCATCAGCCGTTGGCTACACCGTGGTTCATCTCAGAAATTGCTTCACACAGGACAGGCGGTTTCCATTTTGAAACGGAACGTGCTAGACAGTAGACGCTCACCCTTTCCATTAGCTTTGACTTTATATACAATACATGTTTGGGAAAGCAGCTGAGCAAATTACTTTAACTACAAAAAGTCTTAATGGCAGCCACCTGTGTTACTTTCTTCATCTGTACATGTAAAAATAAAAATTTGGTCTACGGCTGTTTGACGTGAAGCTTTGAATACCCAGCATAATACCATGGCTCCCCCATGTGGACGGATTAAACACTGCACATGCAGGCAGTATCCAATGGCATTAATCACACTATTTGAATCGCCCGACTAAAATTAAATTCACCCACCTAATATCCATGTGCTCATTCCTGTTCTCATAGATTCTTATCATTGAAAGACTTTTCCTTCATGATGTTTACAAATCATGTTTTGTTTTACCTCAATGTTTGGTGAAAATCCCATTGCCAAAACATATACCAGTATCGGACGGGGTGGTATCGGCGAGTACCTGTATTGACTCTCTAGAGTCCCGACACCCGGCACACGTGAGTGATTACACCTGATCGGTAACTTCGGCAAGCAGCCATTGCTATTGGCCTGCTCCAGACCAATGAGAGCGGGGAGTTCACCACCTTATCTCCGCACACAGCTCGGAAGCGTCGCACCATTGTAATGGAATGAAACGAGCAGCGATCCAGCGGGACGTTTATCCATCTTTACTCGGTGTCCGACCAACGAATCTCAATAGTTCCCACCCCCCCGCTGTTGTACTTTCGTACCGTTCCAACTGGCGGTTCACAATTGAAAAAGCCACGCAAGTTCATTGCGTAATGATAGAATATTAGGTTTCGGTACTTTGTAATACCGCCATTCATTTAGAAATGATTTTTTAAGGAGTTTGTTTAGATGTGACTGAATGTCGTATTGTTAAGTGAATGTATAACCTGCCTGCCTTTTATTGATTGAGTGTCCACCTTAATTTCATAAGTCATATAAAGGACTGCCAGTGGTGGTAGCATTCACATGAAATATAAGTTAAATTTACTTCTAATATACAGACTTGTTTAATACGGTCCTTTGATAATTTACCTTTGGTATAATGAATAGCACAGCCAGGTATCGGGTTAAAAAAATGGTATTGGTGCAACACTAGTTTATACAGCAGATCTCCCCGTTAATAACATAACATGGCACAGGCTAAGATCTAACTCTACCGCTGACTAGTTCAGGGCATTCTCTAGCAGATTAAGCTGCTAAAGTCCCTCCAGCGTCTGGGCAGGCAGCGTTACCTGTCAAGCCGACCTTCTTGCGACACATGAAGCAGCGGTTCTTTTTGGGCTTGCCCGGCAGCAGCTCTGCCGTGTCTGGAGCATCGGAGGCAGCACCCAAGGGAGAGGCGGCCGCGGTGGGTTGGGTGACCACTAGGACGCAAAACAGGACACAAATCAAGACACACCTCCATACCCGTGTAGTGCATAGACATCCATTTTCAAAATTAAAATCGATGACTTAATCGACAACGAACGACCATGGAGTTGAATCAGTGTTATTTTTAGCCCCTTTTTATTAACCATTAGTTCACACAAAATTGATATACGTAATAATTTATGCAACATTATTGAAGATAGAAATCAAGATATTAGATTAAAAATGAATTGTAATGAGTTTGTGCTAAATTGTAACTAAATTGTACATTTGTTGGATATTGTGAACCAAAATCGACTACATTTCAATTTGACAACATTAATTTGTCGCTGTAAATATTTTAGGGATTTTTGAAAGGAAAAAAAATAAACGTTTAGTTGATTATTCGTCTCAATAATCGGCAACTAATAGACTATTAAAATAATCGCTAGTTACAGCCCCACTTTATAGGTCAAGCAAGCTGAGGCCTTCTCCTATTGAGATCTCCGGAAGTGTTGCACGTTTCAAGACTAGGTTATTTCAGACTAAACTGATCAAATCTATTTTTGTTCCTTGCATGTCGCATGTCTGCCACCTATCAGCATACTCCATGCGTGACTGATGAGACGACAGATTAGTGAAGCACAACACGAGTGTGAATGTAGGATTAAAGCTGCTCAACCCAGGATTTTCTACCTGCATGTGTGACCACTTGGCAGATCAGATAACATGTGAAAAAGTTAGAGTTGTGATTGAATGCGTGAATATTTATATTATCTATCTATCCATCTATACATCTATCATTTTTTTGTTGTTTATTCCTTACATAGTACATTCTTAGATTTAATTTCATGATTTGAAATTCCATTCTGTATTGGAAATATTTTTTCTTTAAGAATTGCAAATACAATTCAGTTGTTTATTATGTTTGTTATTTAATTATTGTGATTAATAAATCGTGATTTCAATTATGATGAAAATTATGATTATGATATTTGTCCACAGTAGCGCAGCCCTAGTCTGTCAATAACCTTAGCAGACTTTCTGCTTGTAGTATTAGTTGCGTATTAGGTATATTTCCACAGGGCTTTCTCAGAATTGCACAACGACCCGTTTCCATGAAACGACAAGCCAAATTTGGAGGTTTTCATATAAAATGCTGCATATAAATAAGGCATATAATGGAAACGAAAATTAACTGAAGGAAACTATAAAAGCATTTAGAACGACAGGGTCCGTTTAAAAGCTATCCGAGAGCAGATTCTTACCAGGCCCTGATAGATCACTACTGGTAGACAAGTCACATTCTTCACTGGCAAGACTTAGCTTGGACATCTGCTGGGCTACTGTCAGACCACTGGAACACAAATCAGAAAAAAAAAACATGTTTTTTGTTTTAAGTAAACACAACAGGCTTGTAGTAATTCCATGTAACTTCCAATGCTCATATTGTTCAAATCCAGACAAAGATAAATTGTATCCATATTTTAACCCATTCAAAAGGAAAGAACTACAGTGAAATTGTCCAACACGGAACAAGGCAATGAACCCGTAAGGTAATAAAACAGTTAATTCTATACACAAAAGACAAAGACGATTTAATTCATGTAATGGACGCCCCTCTCCAGGCCCCCAATCACAAAAACAAGGCCCTTGTTCAGAATTGGAAAAACCTTCGAGCACTTGTATAGCCAGGCGAGACGGAACCAACGCATTGTCCACGCATCGCACAGCACTAATGCAGAGTCTAGCGAAGTGTGATGCAAGAGTACTGGACTGTACACATTTACAGAAGGATATTAGAGAGATGGTTAAAAACATTGCTTGGCCATGGGATTAAACAGTCTTTTGACCATACCTGAGAACGTCGCTGGCCACCGACTCGGAGGTGCCCGAGGCGGCCTCTACACCCGCATCCTCTGCTGCCGAGGCTACTGCGTTCAGTGTGGCCTCCAGCCGCCGAATGGACGACGCCTCAACAGCAGAACTGACAGTTACGCCACTTGCACCACCTGTCAAAGACGCAACACGCCGGATTAAGGCTGAGATTCAACACACCTCCATGATGTATGGTGATCCGATGGGTGTGTATCTTAAGTAGATTTTCAATGTGGCCTTTACATTTACTTGCCATTAAAATATGTTTAGGTGTAATAAGCAACTGTAGAAATTCTTTCCACTATATTTCATTATTGTTTTGTATAGCTAAAAAAAATGAAATGTCTCTGCCCTTAAATATAAAATCCTCTTCTGTACCTTTAAGTCCAGCCGCAACCTCACCCCTATATAAACCCTCCAACCTTCTTCATGTTGCAACCTCTTCCCGCTCCCTCAGATCTTCCCACTCCATCCACATCACTGTCCCTTCCATCCGCCTCTCTACAAAGGGAACACGCTCACACCCTATACCTGCATGGTCACTGATCTCACCCAAGTCAAATCCCTACTTCAAACACACCAGTTTAAACTGGCTTTTAATCTGTAATTGCACTCCCACTTTTGAACTTTTCCAGTCTTTACTGCATATGCTTGCTTCTCAATCACACACACACACACACACGCACACACACACACGCACACACACACGCCTTTCCCAACTATTTCAGTTACTGATGTTCTTTCTTGATCCACTTTTTTTATTGTTCCTTAATTGTTCCTCTTCCATGTAACGTGACCTTTGCTTGCCAGAAAGGTCCTAGTTTCATGTACTGGGGAAGTCAAATGACGTAATGAACACACGTGTCGACTTCGAGGGAGATGGTAGGAGTGATGCAGGGTCAGAAAATGATTTGTGCAGCGCTGCATTTGGCCCGGCTACCTGGTGTTCAGGAGCCGTACGGCAGCAGGGTAGAAACTGTTCTTGTGGCACGAGGTTCTGGTTCTGACGGACCGGAACCTCCTGCCTGAAGGGAGTGAACAGATGTCGAGGTGGGGGGTACCAAACATGCCCCACCCACCTAGGTCTCTGTCAAAGACCTCTTGGTCTTTGACAGCGGATATGACTAAGAGCCTTTCTTAAAACCAATTTACAGCCATAAAAGTACAAATTGTGTTTTCATTGGCTTAAAATCCACAATGCAAATAATTCATAGCAAGAGACCTTTGGTACACTAACACCAAACATTTTGTGAACATTTACGCACCCACTCAAGACCAGTTAACTAAAGACAACTATCCGTATCTTCACTGTAGATATACTTTGGTTGGCGCCACTCTACGGCACTCACAAACAGCGGCAGCAGGCAAACCCCACCGGTCCACCACTGGTGGCTCTGTTCAGTCTACAAGGCTGCCGCCACTACCTTTTGTGAATCAAACACAGAAACGTCATAAGCTTCCAGGTGTTACATTTCAATGCTTCGACATATTCTCCCATGGCAAGAGCATTCGCACCACATATACATGCAGTCATAGACGGCGACTTTGGGCGTGCTCCGGAGCTCGACATCAAAGATATGAATTTACTAACGTGCATAATTTTCGGTCGCATCGCTGTAACGCACTAGAGGCTCGCAGAGCCTCATTAGCACAACGCCCGCAACTACTTTTCATCTCCACACAACGGCCGGGGCCATTTCCGAACACATTCGGAATGCTTCGGAATTAAATCATGGCGGACGCGGCGTGGACAGCAACTTAAGTCTGTCTGCTACCTCACATAGCATCGGCTGGTAGCACGCTCGTCTTGTAGGCCAACGTCCTGAGTTCGAATCCAGTAGCGAGCACTTCATTGTGTCATTTTTTTAATCTGCAAATTGCAGTTTAAGAAGGGCTAAGAAGGGGTAAGGTTTTAGGGGTTAGGTTTAGGGTCGGCGGTAGGAAAAATATGAGTTGGGGGGGCCAGGGGGCACAGGCATCCACAGGCAAAAACGAAAGTCGGCGCCTATGCATGCTCACAAGATTCACAAATGTCCGATAAGTGCTAATTGATATTCCAGATCAGTTTTCCACACAATTACGTAGTGAAAAATTCTACGGTTGCTTATTACACCTTACTACATTTTTAACTGAAATTATGTTCAACGAGAAAAAAGTGGCCATAGACTCAGTGTTCCCTCTGAAGGAGGCCTGTAAAGACCACAATAGAAACAGTGTCCTACCCAGTGGGCTCATGGAACTCAAGCCTCCGTTGTTCTGCCTGGAAAGGTGCTCCTTGTGGCACACTGAACACATGCCATTGGTCCGTGGGTTGCCGTAAAAACCACAGCCATTGGTGCAGAGCATAGGAACCGGACTCTGATTGGTCTCCTGGGCCATCGTGATGATGGTGGTGGTGGCGTGCCGTACCAAGAGTGAGCGAGATGACCTGTCAAACAAAACAAAAAATGTAAAATTTGATAGTCTGCCACTACCAGCAAAGGATCACCATTAGCTTTAGATTCAACGTATCGGACTGCATTATTTTTGGCCCATGCGGACCAGCCCATAAGACGAGTGCTCCACTTTGTGTCAGTTTGACTTTCCGGCAAAATCCAATGCTACCCATATTATTCCCCCCTTTTTTGCACAAGATTTCATTTGATACTAGTTTCAAAAACAATGTGACGACAGTTGATTGAATGAAGTGGTGGAAGGAGAACAAACTTCCATCTTATTGGCAGTAAGGCTGCAATTAACGATTATTATATTAATAGTGGATTTGTTGCTGATTATTGAAACGAATAGTAGATTAAATCGGTTAAATATTTTTACTTTTTAAAAATCCCCAAAATATTCACAGCGGCACAGGAGTTCATGCTGTCGACCTGAAATGTATTTAATTCTGGGTCACGTCACATATGTACAACAATTAGGTTTATTGGTCGGACACAAACTCACAATAAATGTTTAAGATAAAACTTGTTTTCTTCATATTCCTGTTTTTTAAACAATAATATTGAATTATATTAACCATATTTTGGATTTTCAGCAATTAAATCAAGTGATATTAACTGCTGACAATAACAATGATTGATGTCCTTGGCGATTAATCGATTACTGCATTAGTAGTCGATTAATTTTATAATCAATTAGTCATCTATTAATCGACGAATCGTTGCACCCCTAGTGGGCAGGCATTTTTGGGCATCTGCGTGAATGTGGCAGCAGCATAGGAGCAGGAACTCATAATGCAAAGACGGTTCAACAACTTCAAAAGTTTCCGTGCAAATAAAGTGATGAGCCCATCACACACAAACATCAAATATAATAAAAATCTAAATATGAAATGAAATTGTAATAAGTTTGTCTCAGGAAGTAACTTGTACTTTTGTTGGTTGAGAATAACCAAATAAAACTATATTTGAAGTTAACACGAGTAATCTCTTGTAATTGTTGGTCAGCGTTAACGTTTTAGGGAGTTAAAAAAAAAACATCCAGCCGATTTGTCGACTCATCGGGTAAATATCGGCAACTAAATAATCGTTAGTTGCAGCCCTGCTACAAACGATGCGGATTACCAAAACAAATTAACACCGCAGGGCGTAGGCACTTTCTCATTGCAAATTCTATTTTTCCGTGCCCCTCAAAATTGTCAATAACGTTCAAGAGCACAACACACATATACACCAGAGCAGTGTGTGTGTGTTTAAGAGAAGAAGGGTGGACATTATGCACAGGATATACTGTTCTAATTGTGTTCCAAGCAGCCTCATACAGCTAGTCAATACAATATATTATTCATATCAAAGACATAATATCAACATTCTCTGGTGCCCCTAGCGCTGATGCCAACACTGAGAAAATCAGAATCATGATTATGGAACGATAAGCAGTGCAATAAAATTCAGTTTATTTTTTTTTTTTTAAGTTTTCCGTGCAGAATAATTTAAAAATCACACAACTAAATCTAAGAATTTACTTTATGGCAGGAACAAAATAAAACAAATGAAATTATTGATTTATTATTGTATAATTGGGACAAATTCTGTTATTTAGATTAAATTTGATTAATTGCGCAGCATTAGATGAACACAGACTTCTGAGCAGGTTGTTTCATAGAATTGCACTTAAAACGTGTAATCTGGATTATAGTGAAATTTGACAGGAATTAAGAGATTAGAGGATCAGCCCCGACTCCTACCCATCAACACATTTCAGGGAATGACATTTGCATTTTAATTTATTAAATATATGTTTAAAGGCGGGGTGACATGAAAAATCAAGTTTTAAAAGTGTTTATTTGTTAAGAATAGGCTTGTGACATAATAATGGACCATGTAAAACTCTATTCTGGTCGTTTTGTGGTTGCTTCACAATAATTGCCTAAAGTGGGCATTTTGAAGTCCTCCCAGGTGGTAGGTATGACGTCACACCGACCGCAAAATTCAAAACGAACCTTTACCGCCCCCTACAGTATACGCGTGGAACTGCATCAAAGTATTTCAATTAATGACCAAAAGTCGATGATATCGCATGTTGGGTGTATTTACATGCCACATAACCTTTAAATAGTACACCGCACGTATGTACGTGCACATTTTGTGTTGTGTGTCACTATTACACGACAAAACGCCCGTTCGGGCGTTTTGTCTGCGTGTTGCGGTCCTCCGAATATTCCCATTGAAATGCACCAGTGTCTGTGCGTTACACGCAAAAGAAAACGATTCGAACATTTTAGCGCGGGAGAAGTCCGAAAAGTCACTCCCCCTCCCGTGTCCGATGCGAGG
>OMKY01047803.1:0-11944 GCA_900302395.1 Bregmaceros cantori | reverse complement strand
AATTGATATCATTTTACGATTCCCCCTGTTGTACCCAGCAAAAGTGACAAGCTGTCCGGCTAGAGCCAGAGAGAGAGATCAAGGAACAGAGACAAAGGCCGGTTTGTTGGTTTCCTGTTTGTGTTTACCTGCTTTTGTAGGGCGACCTTGAGGGTCTTGACAGGCACCTCAAACTAAATTATTATTATTATTATTATTATTATTATTATTAATAATAATAATAATAATAATAATAATAATAATAATAATAATAATAATAGTAATAATAATAGTAATAATAATAATAATAATAATAATAAAACAATATGAACAAATGACATGTCTGTGTTTACCTCAAAGACAAAATTATTCAAACCCATAGTCAGTTATGTCGCTGAACCCTGCTGCTGTAATAACACCCTTTTGCAGTAATAATATCCTTCAGCTGTGAAACATAGCGAGACACAAGTCTCTCACAGTGATCAACAGGTATATTCGGCCATTCCTCTTGGGCAAAAACTACCAGTTCATCAACATTCTTAGGTTTGCATGCTTCAACTGCCATCTTCAGGTCCCACCATAGTTTTTTTATTGGGTGCAAGTTGGGTGATTGAGTTGGTCAGGGCACGACTGGTGTACTTGTAAAGCTTCCAATTCAATGTTCCCATGATTGTTGGATTTAAGAAAAAAAAAAACAGTAGCCATTTTGCAAATCAAAATGGCCACCATTAGGTGCTTGAAAAAAATGCAAACATTGTTTTTCAGATGCTAAGGGTCCTAAGGTTTCCAAAAATGTATAGTTTTCCAAATCCCCGAAATTTCAGAGCTAAAATACAATAAGTTGCATAGCTAAAATGGACTATATTGAATAAGTCAATATCTGGTATGTTAATAGTGCCGTGGCGTATAATGTCTTTCCACTAATTTAATTTTTAAGTGATCGCCATCCATAATGGACGCATCACATGAATGCACCGGGGCCAGCAATTGGATCAGATGCAGGCTGTGTCAGATGCCGAGCCACGCAATGCATTTGGAAGACACAGTATGTACTAGTATGTGTAGAGTGGATTGCCCTTATGTGGGACATTTCCACCATTGGATCTAATGCATTGTAAAAAAATAAATATAATATAATACATACAAATTGCTAATAGTTAACAAGCCACTAGCAGAATCAAATCAGTCAATTACTGAAGTCTTGGGTAGGTGTCTGAGCGTAGTTAAATCAAAGTACTGATAGCCGCTGGCAGGAACATAACGTATGCATTCCTGGTTTGTTTGATACATTTCCTTTTGATAGCATTTCATTTTGTAACATTAAGCGCTGGCTCCATCCAGGAAAACAACACATTCGTCTTTGACTTATGCAATCCTGTAGAACACAACATTGAGGAATGGGCTGGCAAAAAAAAAAGTATCGAATGAATGCCAACAAATAGAAGTGATTAAATCTGGCTCGAGTTCTGGTTACTAGGCAACCTTTTCCATGTTTTTAAACTGTCTTTGTCACCCCAAACATTAGAGATCTTGACTCCTGTGGATTTCTCATGTGGCCCTGGCCTCAGAAACAGCCTTGATAGCTTTGTGCCCTTGGCCCGTGGGCACATGAAGAAGTGATATTATATGCTAAACGTAACAATGTCTAGAGATTAGAGTATAGAGGCCTGGATGCCTTGTCAGTTTAGTTTTCATCTGCGTTTTCATATGTTTGGTATATTAACAAGCAATCAGTAACTAGATGGACAATAACAAAACATTGCCAAGACTAAAGATGCCTCAATTGTGGTGGCAATAGGAGGCAATAGCACAATGACCTATGTAATTAAATCCAGTAGGAGCACTCAGGGTGCCCATACCCTCTTTGAGTAATCTTGTTCATAGACAAACAAACCAACAAACATACGCGGCCAAAAAGATAGTTCCTCCTTGGCGGAGGTAATAACACCTACCAGAAACAAAGAGCCCATGATGCGATGTCGACTTTATTTCAGAGCACTTTCGTTTCACACGTCCACTTGTGACAAAGGGAAACCGTTAACAGTCATGACCACTATACTTCATTTACAATGCATGTCAAAATGTTAAGTAACAGCATAAACAAAAACAAGTCCTGAATAAAATGGCTAAATTATACAATAGTCACTGAAAAACTGCAGCCATACAATATAATGGAATTGGGTGGTATAAGTAGGAATGGTAGAGGGGAATGTGTCTGGGGGTGACACTGGGTTGGAGTGTGAGCACAACAGGAGGGGTCTGTATTGTGTATGGAGTCACCCTCGTCCGCATGGAGCTCAGGAGACTGCCCCCATGTGGTGGAGAAGGGTGTAACGCACAGCACACAGGCACGCACACGCACGCGTTCAAGCATCTGATGTGGTTTCGGTCCAATCATGCAGACAGAAATAGTCTTGATGGAGTCTAGATGACTGTGTGCTACAGTGTAGCTCTGGTGCGCGCTGGTCACTTCTCATGTCCGTGAGGCATGGGCCCACGTGGGGGCACATGAGTTTCTGTGATTGACAGGAATATGAAAAACCGTGATTGGCTGTAATGTATTGTCCCATCTGACTAGCTCGCTCTAGGTTTGTTAAAAATTCTGTTAATGGATTGTTCGATTATGAAAGCTTTATCGCTTGATCGCACATTAGCTACTCTTTGTGTTGCATTCATTCTGCATGACTAAAATACATTCTTAATAAGGTAACAAGATCAACAAAATAATTGTGAACTTGTGATAATGTTTTTACCATGCGTTCGATCTCTTTGGACCAGAAAGAATAGATTGTTCAATGTATTACAACATTTAGATTATTGGTTACTAATTAATTATTATTGGTTATTAATTAATTAATCGAAATGAATGACATCCCCTAGGTCGCTCCACGTCGCCAACCTCGCGAGCTCCGTAAGTTGAAGAGTCTGGGCGTATTCCGGTAAACACATCTACTGTGCTGTGAATTCTAAATATCACTTCAAGGCACCCCCCCCCCTCCGTTTCTCCACAATGCATCCAAAAACTTAAACATCACTTAAAAAGAAAAAAACAAGACATTCAACATTCAAAAACAGCAACAAAACAGCAGTACAAGCACTACAGTGAACCCAGACATTTGCTACAGCACGAAGGCTGCAAAAATGACATTTAGTGTTTGCGAAGAAATGTGCAGGTTTGGTCGTCATTTCAAATAAACAATTTACAACAACCGCGTTTGTCCGAAGAGAAAAAAAAAAACAAACACAAATTCATTCAAATTCATGAAAAGCTAAGGAATGTGCACGTCACAGTCACACGTCAAGTCAGTATGTTTAGTCAATGGCGGCATATACAACGCTTCAACTAAAAATAACACTGATACCTTTGCAGACAATGACACAATGCCTTGGGGATTTTGGGGAACGTGTTAGACATGGCAGCTCTGGGACAGTTTGATACGTGATAGAACTTCTTTACTCAGGTTCTGTGTGTGAGAACACACAAAGATATTCCGTGCAAGAAATATTTTAAAAATCCACGTTTATCCGTCATGTGGATTGCCATGAGCTGAATTATATATACTTGACATATTTTCCGGACTATAACAAGCAGGTTTTTTTTTTAATTGACTATTGGTGTGGGTTATATTCCAGAAAATATAGTAGATAAAAATATTTGTCACAGACCTGACACCTGACTTTTCAGTAGGGAAACTGACAAAATATACATATTAAAATTTAAGAACTTTAAAAATTCAAGTTCATATTTTTGGCACGGCAAGATCTTGAAAAACATTGACTCGTACGGCGACTTAATCGTTTAAAACCGAGCACCCCCTCCCCCCTTAATGCAGAAGCGGAAAAACTAAAAAAAAAACAACGAATATGTTCATGGGAAGGGATGGAGAATACAGGGCTGGTAAATATGCCAAAATTCCACAAAATTATTGAATGCAAATTGCGGTCATTGCATATACAAGCCATTAAATGGAATGGGGCGTAAAGCGGGAATTTGTGGGTGCTAACAGGGCAAAACTCACATCTATCCAAATGTGTGCTAGGCTTAATTTCTCCACTGGTGACAAGCAATTTCTCCAACAATCACACAGACGAAGGGGATGAAAAACATGCCCGTAAGTGCATAGTCAACAGTGGCGAGTGCATTGGCCGAGTTACAACATGTGCTAAATCTGTCGGGGGGAACTTTCCTGACTATTGCATCCTATGCATTAACTCTTTCACTGCCCGAACACTTGCACAGCAGTCCTAAAATATGTCTTTTTAGAATGAAATGAGTTAGAAAGACAATCCATATTTTGCACAGAACAATCATTACACATTCAGAAATAATACAAGATATTAAAACAACTTAAGTTAATTCCTGACTAGATTCCCTTTTTCCCGGGGTGACAATAGTCCAGGAATATTGATATTAAAGGAAAAATATTTTCTGTGTGCAATTTCTGCATGCATACACAACATCTAATGGCCTTTACTTACTTGCAAACCATTGCAAGATGCCAATATGCATGCCATTCTTTGAGGAAAGCTCTCACAATTCCAGCACAACTCTTCCCCTCACAGTGGGAGTGAATAGGTGAAATCGGTGCAAATTTTGTGTTAAGAACCATTTGAACAAGTTGATTGGTCAGTTATTAAATAATTATGATAATCATGCTACTATGGAGAGTGCAATATTTGGATAATTGAATCATGGTTTTGCACAAAGTCTCAGATTTTCAAGATTGCAAACATTTGCAGTTTTCCATAAACATTTATGTAATAATAATCATAATTATCACAAGAAGGCATTTCGATATGTCAGTTTCGTCTCTACACACGAATATGTGAATCCTGTTCAAAATCTTTTTTTCTGCCTTTCTATAGTCCTAAACGTCAATGAAACTGTTGATATTTGTTAACAGTACATTTTCAGTCACATTCTGAAGTTAGATGTGCGGCAAGCGAAGCATTCTGACCTGTGACGTAATCATATTCCATCACAGCTGATAATGCCGTTCTTACATACCACACCATTGACCTAATTCTAACCACCAACAATACAGATTAAAATAGCAATCTAAACCGTGAAGATCCCAACATATATTAAATGTTTGTCTTCAGAATGCATATTACATGTCAGCATGTAGCACATGCCATAGAGCTAACGCTAATGCTAACACTGCTAATGCAATTGAGAATGCACTGGTCAGTGAAAACCATCAATATTTTCATGAATTGTGATGCTTCCAACACAAATTCCTATTATTATTATTATTATTATTATTATAAGTGTTCAAATGGTTTTGGCACATTGTCTTCAACTATTTCAGCGCTTCTTTCGGACTTTCACTTTTTACTGCGAAATACGTCAAAAGACATATTTTTAGAAAGTAGAAAATTGTTATGAAAAATGTTCAAGAAATGAGATCATCTTTATATTAATAAGCCATTATGTTCAGATATAATTTGTGGAGAATATTTGTGGAACTCCGAAGGTCAGTGCAAATTTGCGTTAAAATGGTCCACGCCGAAGAGATTAATAAAGTCCAAATTAAAAATGACATTCTTGTCGAGAACAGCAGTGGCACTTGATTAAATGAATATGTGTTGATGTTATTCACCAGTTTGGCAACACGTTGATATGGCACGAATGGATATCACCCCGTTCCTCCCGAGAGCCCACTACAGAAACAAAAGAAATTTAATTTAATTTGCGATTCTTATTCTTACTGGTCCAAACGGACACGTTTTGGCAAGCGCTCAGGCCTTCATCTCCCGTGGCACTGAAGCTGATTATAATTGTATACTTGACGCACCCCAATGTAGCCATTCTATCAAAGATTATTACAGGGAATAAACAAAACCATTACATTTGTCCAAATTATCTCAACGTATGCCTCGAAGACAAGGCAACAAACTGATTTCCATAAACATGAGAAAGTGACAATAGATGATATCACTGACCACTAATGGTGATTGTGTGTATTCAATATCATTAACAACAATGTGTGTTGTGTATAAGATTTCCCCCGCGGGAACCAGCAAAAACGACAAGCATCACGACTACAGCCCGAGAGAGATCAAGAGACCAGCCTCACTGAATGCAAAGGCCCAGACTCTCAACCCCCGCGTCCGCCGAGGCTGTATTGGTACACCATGATCTAGCTTGCACGTCGAGACTTTACCTGCTACTTTTTACTTTACATCCTTTTTTCAATTTGCTATTACCATTATGATCTATTCGATTGAAATTCCATGTATGTATAATGTTTGGAAATGCAACGTGGCAAAATAAAGTTCATTCTGATCGTCAGTTAAAAGGATAGAATTACAAACAAGAACGCTCGCAGAACAGCAGATAAGAGGTGCTGGGACATCAACAGAATAATAAATAACAGACGATGGAAATTGATAAAAACAAAGAAAAACATTTAAAAAATAAATACAGCTGCTCGTAAAAAAAAACAAAAAAAAAAAAACAATGTTATTTAGAGACGTGCAAATACCGAAAGCGGATGCTACCAATCAGATATGAGAAGCAGATTTCACTTGATATGTCAGAGAAGTGAAATGTACATGAGTAACTGTTTTGCTTAGACGGGCCAATGATGCTGTTAATACAGCAAGCTTGCCGTTAGTATTTGCCGATGACGATTTAGCCTGGCATTGCCAGACGAGTGCGCAATCCCGGCAAAAGTCTGAAGAGCATGGTTGGAAAATATGTGTCGATAAGGCCATCTATTAAACACATAGTCTGTTCAAACTCGTGCACTTTGAATACTTCCGGTAAGTATGCTATTGGAGCATTGCATTCCAAACAGCGCTAATGCATTGAAAATCCACAACTATTCATGTAGTGTGCAGTGTACATAGCACCAAAGTGGAGTGCACTTTAGAAGTACACAAATTGAAACACACATAGACAACCAAATCACAGCTCAGTAGCAAACGGATGAGCCGATAGTGGGCGTGACACACACGTGGCAGCATGCAGTAAGCAATCTTGTCGACATAAATTACTGCATTTTAGTCTATACCATACAATTATCAAGCAAGTAGTGTCTCCTACCACTCGTAAGCAAGGTGGACTTTGTCAGTGACAATTCCCATGACATTATCTATTATCTCAGTAGATCGGACGGCAATACGCCACGTCACAAAGCATGTATCGGTCGGCGTAGACTCCGAGGTGCATGCCGTTAACCCATTACGAACCACTTTGGCCTTAATTGGGACTAACAGAAAGTCGTTGAATTGCAGGCACCCATGTGTGGATGCTCGGCAGACCCTTTCAGCACAATCGAGTTGATAGACATGCGTGTTCCGTTGTTCCGGCAAGCCAGAACTAATTAACCGTCCACGCTTCGCACGCAACTTGAACGATCATTTGGTCTGGATTAAGCAGGCTCAAATTAAGTTATCAAATCAGAGCACATTTGGCGTGGCAAGCTGCATGGAGGCCCACGGCTTGATTCGAACACGGCCCGCCTTATTGGCCCGCCCGAATTTGGGCAAATATCTAATTAGTATGCCTGGTTGGTCCAGACCCATTGGATCGCCTAGTCACGTGTGATGCGTGGACGTAGCTCCGTTGGGGTTTGGCCAGCCCCACGATGAGCATTGATAACTAACGCTTAAAATGACGGTGTGTGTGTCAGTGCAGTACCACCAAACTTGATCCCTTCGTCATGTCCTCTGTGTTTTCGTTCGACAGTTTATGAAAATGAAAATAGTCGGCACAGTTGTCAGCCTGCGTACTCTGAGCTATTCCCGATGTTTCCAATGATAGAACTAACAAAGGAATGATGATCTCGATCT
This sequence comes from Bregmaceros cantori, assembly GCA_900302395.1. Lineage (NCBI taxonomy): Eukaryota > Metazoa > Chordata > Actinopteri > Gadiformes > Bregmacerotidae > Bregmaceros > Bregmaceros cantori. The sequence continues at coordinate 4,165 of OMKY01047803.1, read as the reverse complement.
TCAAAGTACAACTGATACCATTTCATCGTCATGTATGACATCTCATAATTGTGTAATATGTAGGACTAGGGATGATTATAGGGTTACTGTTGAATCGTAATTACAAATGTTAAGAATACTTAATCGCCAAATCCTGTCCTATAAATGGCCGCTTAGCTGGAGCAGCACGAAGAAAAGCACCCTTAGCAATAGTAGAATACAAAGATCAAACAGATCATTTGCATTACGAATGTGAAACTAGTCATATTTTAGGGAAACCCAAATCATAAAGATGAATCATGATTCGTTATATCATTGTTCTAGATAATCATACAACCAAAATCTATAATCGTGAACAGTTAGGAATTATACATAATTTGGTGCGGAAATTGTGAATTTTCATTCATAATTGCAGGTGAGTGGCAAGTGTAGGTATTTGAAGTTGGGCAAATACAAGATTTTTAATTCGATTTCCTGAAGAAAAAAAAAATCAAAAGCAGGAATTTCTTAATTCAAATTTCAAACCAAATTCTGCCCCCATTTGGAATGAAGTAGAGAGTAGAGACCTTAATATCGGGCTAGGGATGAACAGAATTATTACTCAAAATGAATATTTTTCAACCATAAAAGTTATACCCAAAACAGCAAAAACACAATTTCTATTGTGCTGCTGTAATAATGTAAATCATACTAAATCTGATTTGATGATTTCCTTTTTTTTTTCAAAATTCTCTGAACATGATAACCCAAATTCAATTCCAAATCAATGAATCATACAGCTGTAATTAGAAATATTCTGATGTGATTCTGTCAGGTGTTGCAAGATGTAAGATTAGCGAGGAAAAAAACAAACTTCACTTTGGGTCAAACAGAAGGACTGTCAGGCTAGTTTGAGTTGTGGTGTGTGAATCAAGGGGCGGGTACTAGACAGTAACATGGACGGAGGAGGCGTGGTCTGCGGAGGTTCTTCATGCTAGGTCCTCCACATCCTCCGTAGCCGTGGTGCTGGTCTGTTCTGAAGTCACACCTGGAAAAGGCATGTAGATATATCATCAAGACAGAATATTTTGGATGCACGTTTACTAAAGTTGTCAATGTTCCAAAAACAAACAGGCAAACCAAAAATCGCTAGCTTGCGCTGTAGAAAAAAAATCATCATTTTTCAAATCAAATGTGCCTTCATTGGCATGGCAATGACCACCATGCATTAACAAAGCAGAAACAGCAAACAGTCGATAGATGGAAAAGAGAGACATTTTTTTAGAGACATCTTGTAGCAGAATGTGCACCATGATTCATGTGGATCATGGGTCAGCATTCTCCAGAGGGGCCAGTCCACTGTTAATCTGTTTAGGAATGGTAGGTCGAGCCCTGACCACTCGTATATGTTGGTGTGCCATCCTTTGGGTTGTCTGCCTCTGCTTTTACCTTCCAGTACTCTGTGTCCAGTTCCCTGGACACAGAGTTTTCTTAGGCCGATTAGGGAGCATTTTATGACCGCAGAGTTTCAGACATCTACATTCTATGATTGGTTTGAGTGACAGCATTCAGATGTTAAGTTCAGCAAAATTAATATATATATATATATATATATATACACTGCCTAATGTGGGACACCTAAGATTCAGTGGCTCTGGCTCCTCCCTAATCTAATGAATATCAGTGAAACTATGGTAAACACTAACTATGGTAATGTGTCTAACATTAAGTTCAACTATTCAACACCATTACACTGTCACACATTAGACAACTGACTGTCCCACATTAAGGTACTTTTGCCTCTTTTCGTTCCTTCATATCTCTGAAAGAGGGAGGTTAAAGGCATATTTTATTTTTCTGGTTAGAGTATAGAATCTCATCTACAAAATGTGCCATAGCGCGTTCTCATAGATGTTGTAGAACATATTTTGTGGGCTCCTGAAAATGCCTGAAAATGGCCCCGAAAGCTCCGGCACACTTGACCCAAAATTTGTAGCCCAGTCAAGGCAGCCAAAGGGTTAAAAAGCAGACGTCTGAATTCAGGGTTTTTGTTTTTTTGTTGCTTCGTGCTAAGCCGTATAATAATTATTCCGTTTAGTCAATATGCTGGATGTGAGGGATACAGCTGTTGCCATGGCAACAGCTAATAACCTACTGGAGGTGTCGTCGTCCAAGCTCTTCTTATCGTCGTCCACGTAGCCGAAGCTCAGCAGCTTGGACATGTTGACCGGCGGGGTGCGCTTGTCGTACGACCTGAGGACACCGTTCATTAGATTTAGCATCAAATTATTAACTCTTTTCATGCTGCAGTGCAGACCAGGACTCTGAACCGGTTCAAGGGCGCTGATTGGCCCCTACCCAAATTGGGGAGACTAGTTTGACGTTTGACTGTAATTTGTCTGCCTGGTTGGTCCAGACCCACCGGACCATCTATTTGTGCGATGCGTAGACAATTTGTTGGTTCTGGCTTGCCAGGCTAGCGACATTTATGAATGCTTCAAACAACCTGTCTGTTATTCGTTAACATATTTTGTTAAAAATAACTTTTTAAATCTAATATCTAGCAAAAGTTACTTTGATCGCACACAGAGTGAAAATATGAGCAGGCTTACGTTCTCTTGTATTTGTTGGCCTCTGCTATGACCAGTCCATCCAGTTGTGTGGTGGCACCGTCTACTGACCCCTGCTGGCCGAAAACACAAACAACATTACAGTAAGAACTGCACAAACCTTTTCCTAGAAATAAAATGCAGTCCTCGCCGTTTTTTAAATAACTACACAATCCTCTTCTATCAACAACAATAACAGCCTCTTGAATTTTCTCCATCCTTTTCTGGATAACAAAGTGTAATAAAGAGCTGATATTAAAATTCAGCCTACGATTAGTGATGGTCTTCTAGTACATGAGGCTTTGGCGCAGGCGCGTTAGCCCATGAAGCAAACGGTCGAAGCACTGGGCCGGGGTGCGTTTTTACGGATTGCAAACCAAAATCCATAACCACGCCCCTAAATCCATAACCACGCCCCGGGCATCTCACACTTCCGCATATGACGCAGTCGTGACGCCAAAGACTCCGCCACCGTTGCGAAGGGCCGATAATGGCCGCCATGCCTTACTGGGATTTGCAATTGTCCAAATGCGCTGTAAACGCAGTTTACGAGTTTTTATGGTATAGTTACGCCGTGGCGACGTTAACGAGCAAAGCATCCTCCATGTAGCCCCTGAGGATGTATTCAGCTGCTTCAGCCACTCCTTGGCTTGGTCCACAGTCTGAATATCAACGGTAGCCAAGTCTATAAGTACAAAACAGATAACAGGAATGACAACACAAACATTTTATGTGAAATATAATTTTAAAAAATATAATTATAAAATTCAACAATCATCAGAAAAAGTCAAAAGACTTACATTTATAACTATTTGCCGCAGTCGGTAGGATTTACTCCCACCGCGCCATTTAAAAAAAAAAAAAGTTTGGGTAATGTTTAAAACATCTCGCAATGCATTATGGGTTATACTGCTCCGTCTAGGGTACATCCGATGCTCACTACTTTTGCCGGTGCATTGCAGGATACTGGCAGTGCACTATATAGGGTACATGGAGAATTCGGACACAACACCATTGTGACCTAAAGGTCAAGTTAATTGAATGCTGTTTACTCCTAATATGACATTTTTCGGTGTGTGACTTTGCTCCGTTTTATTCACCACGTTTACCTACACAAGCATTATACCCACATGGAATATATGATCGGAAAATCATAATCTTTAGTGAACCCAGATACTTTATTGAACCCATATGGGAACCCATTATGTTCATTCAGGAGTCCCAGCTCAAGGTCAGTAAGATTGATACTACAGCAGACTAGTAAATAGGTAACAAGCAACACACCATCAAAGGTTAGGCTTGGAAGCATGCAATTTCTAATTTCCAGAACACTTAGACACACACACACAGTATGTACTAAATATACAGTAAAATACAATACGAAATTGATAGTTTAGTTAGTTTACAGCCCACTTGCAGAATCTGGTAATTACTGAAGTCTTTGGTAGGTGTCAAAGAAAAATTAAAAAAAGGTTATGCAATGTTAGGAAATAGCACGTGTTAGTAACACAGAAACAGGTCAAGCCAGTAGCCAGAGTGTCAAAGTCAACAAACTACATACAAATGATACAACTACTACGACTGGACGCTTAACCACA
>OMKY01047787.1:0-11942 GCA_900302395.1 Bregmaceros cantori | reverse complement strand
GCCCAAATCCCCAAAAGGTCTGTATAGAATGACTATGAAGTATCGGTATTGCACAATACCGATAAACAATAAGTGTAAGCAAGGAATTATTCATTTATTTAAATATCTATGCTTTTAATGGTGTGCTGTAATGCAAGGATCACTTTCAGACCAACCATGTGCTTGTTTTTAAATCTCTCGGTCGCAAGGTCCACTAACTTGGTTGTTATTGTTGTTGTATTGTTATCGTTACCAGTGTTTTTATTGGGAGTATTCAGCGCTGTGTTTTAAATTACAATTTCCCCTGCGACTGTTGTATAGATAACCCAACAGTGACGGCATTACATTTTCACCTCATCTCATCTCTCATCGTTTCATTTTAAGAATACACAGGTTACACAGGATGTTTTCACTAGGAACATCCCTCACACCACAAAAAACATACAGGTTTGTATTCTAAGACCATAAAACCATCACCCAAAGAGTGCGTCAGGGGTGTCTGAAAGTGGCAGCCCCTCAGCTCCCTAGCAGGGAACAAGACATTGTAAATTATTCCCCTGCAGGGCTTTATTAACTATTTGCTTGCCAGATGCGAGTCCCAAAACGGGTGCGGCAGTCAAAGAGTTAAAAGGTATACAAGTACAACGTTAGGCAACAACCAAAGATGGCAAATCCAGTTGCAGAAAGAAAAAGTCCTGCCACACTTTGCTTCTACATGTGCACTGCACACAGGCGTCACTGATTAGTAGATTAACCTGACTGAAGAGCTGCACTAATTAGGTGCTAGTGTTGTGCCGCTTTGCATTAGGGACAAGATTGTGACTTCACGCATCCAAAAACACTGCCGAACTGAGGAGTCTCCTCCTTTGGGAGGAACAGCGCTGCCCTGTCGGGCAGAGCTGCATACATGTGGGTTTATTTACACTCCTGCCTGTGCACAAAGAGAAGCCGAAAGCCAAAAGCCAAAAATGTCTGGGAATCGATGCTTCTGACATGTCTGGGAATCGCTGTGGAGCATCATCCCGCAAGAAATCTGAGCTACAATTCTTTCGTTTTCCCAAGTGGAACTCCGAGTTAGCATACTCCGACAAGACGAAAAGACGACGTCCTGCTTGGCTGCTGTTGGACGAGAAGACCTTAACATCGACTGCATTCCGGACGGGACAAGTGTGTGTTCGCTACATCTCCATTCAGCTAGGTTACCTAAAATATTTGTCAAATGAGTATCGAGTAATAGTATTTCAATCTTGTGTTTCCTTCGCACCGAGTTGGTGCGTCCGAGATAGACACGTCACGACGCTGCGTGTAGAATCATGTGACCGCGTATGGACCAACGGGGTGGCCGCATTATCTCGGAGGCTCCAACTTGTAGCTTAATGGAACGTGCGTGTGTGCGCACCCGGTCGACAATTGAACTGGGAGCGGCTGTTGACACCAGAGGCCGCTCCTGCTACTTATAATGAGCTCCTCCCAAGGACGCATCGCAACCAATGGTCGATGCGTCCGTTAGTGGACTCGACCACGAGTAGAACTAAAACATGGCAGGACTTTTACTTTCTGGAAAAAAAAAACATTTGCCGTCTCCGGCAACGACTATTCGACTGTACAGGCTTCACAGCAGGGAATGCCACGATTCACCACAATATCTGTAGCACGGCGATAGAAAACACCAGCGTCTGCCGCTTCTAGTGTACCAGGTGCAATCTTCACAGGCGACACGTTACAGAAGAGTGTGGGTGGCTTGCTGTTGTGTGCTCTTACTGTGTGTATGTTTGTTTATGTGTGTGTGTGTGTTTGTTTATGTGTGTGTGTGTGTGTGTGTGTGTGTGCTCTTTACGTTGACATTGAAACACTAAAAGCATGGCCACAACCACAGGAGGTCATGCAACATTGGAGCTTGCACCACAATGGTCATGCACAACCAACACAGCTCGACAGTTTGCAATGGCCAGTCACAGATCAAGAGAGAGAAGGACAGGAGAAAAGGACACGGGGCAGCGAGAAGTCCAAGTCAGATCGTGGAGGGGGGGGAGGGTACAATAAGTCATATTTGAAGCATGAGGAGCTTGAATTGTCATCTCAATGATACACATATGTTCATATCACTATTTTTTTATTGACACACAACAAAAAATATATATACAAAATGACTTAATACCGATCAACTAAAGATGGGATATCGAAATTAAATCGATTCCAAAAAGTGTACTGAGTGTAACTCCGGTGAGCACAACAGCACCTCTATATCAATCCAGCCATGCGTCTAGGAATGGGGCGGGTGGATTTTTAGTTGCATATTAGTCAAGCTGTCATAATGTGATTTCAAATTCCTGATTAGGGATCACTCTAAATATCACAACATGGTTGGCATGTTGCATTGCATTGCACAAGCACCATGGCAAAACCTGACCAGGAAAACTAGAAAATACATTATAAGTATATATTTCATATATTTATACTTAGAAGATATAACTATTAGGCAACATTTTACTCCATTATCCATTTCGGATGTTGTCAGCATGCAGGACTTTCCTGTTAAAATGAGACATGTTGGAACGACGCATCTCTCTCAAGACTCCAGATTATACCTTTCTTTACATTATACAAATTTGACTTAATCTAATAGGTAAGTGAATTCTAGAGGTCCACACAAGTCTTCCGGATGGCAAATCGAACCACTAAAGGTGGTTCGAAAGTGGGCGAAGAACAACTGGAAGGCTATCAGTGGGGATGAAGCAAACCCACGACTCAGCGTGGATTGTACCGCTCTGCTTAACCGACTGAGCTACTGCACAGCACAGGTGATTCATGTCTTTGTCTTTTGCACGACGACTAGAATGCAACTAAAACAGTGCTCGGTGGGACGGGTGGCCGCACACTTCCTCATGCTTTCAATATGTGTCCCGATAGCGTTTCCTATGGCAGGTATAACTTACAGGGTTGTTCATCTGACTGAATAGCTGCTCAGCCTGCTTTACATTGCAAAGTGTGGTGGTGGTTGGCGTTGTCAAGGCGACGAGGAGGGGTTGGGGTCAGGAGCAGGTCAGAGGTCAGGTGGGTTACGGAGGGGAGTACAGTTAGCATTGATGTTCAGGAAGAAAACATCAGTTTTCTTAACCAGGGTTGAGAAGGGGTTCATTTTGGATTAAAGAAAAATTAAAAATAAAATAATAATAATGATGATAATAATAATAATAATAATAATAATAATAATAATAACAATAACAATAACAATAATAATAATACATTTCTAACAAATGATTTGCTATTTATTGCTATTTCAGTGTTCAACACATAATTAAGTCTGAATTCAGCCTGAATTTAATCAATTAAAAACAAACAAAAACTTGCTGTATGATATAATTACAACTATTTTAACTTGTGTTTCAAATGTTGGTAATTTATTTGATTCGGCGTGAATTCAGACTAGATATTATGAATTCAACACACTGCCGATTATAGAAAATAAAATTACCTGGTATTGATTTGATTTGAAGTTATTTTTTTTTTTAAATTAAGTGACCCCTTCCCTAACCTGGTTATGGCAAAGCGTCACAAATTAATCAACTAGTGATTCAAACTGATCAAAACCTATCCAACTAACCATGCAAACTTGTTTAAACTTCTCCAACGAACCATTCAAACTGGTTTACACTTGTCCAATTAACCATTCAAACGGATTTAAACGTATCCAACAAACATTGAAACTGGTTTAAAGCTATCCAAATAACCATTCAAATTGGTTTAAACTTGTCCAAGTAACAGGACTGTTGCACGATGACATCGCGGCTTGGTGGCTGGAGACATTGTAGTATCGCTGCGGTCGGACAAACAGGCAGAGGGCAATATGTGCATAACATTGTCCGTTTAAAAAGTCTTCTATTACTTTTTACTATTACTCTATTTATCCATGGTAATATGCTATCAATCACCAGCAGATGGCAGCCTAACTATGTCCATTGTATTTGCCCCTATGTAATGGACGTGAAGTGGTAAGCTATACCACTTAACCATACGTATACATATACTTCACTGTACGTGACACCACCAAAATGTCTGCTGCCATCAACCCATGACATCATGTGCAACAACCCTATTCAGATTAGTTAAAACTAGCACAGCACACATACAGCCTTCATGGCTGTGTGGTGCCATCTGCAGCTGAGCGGCTGCAGCTCCATCGTGAACAGGGTGGTTAATAAAGAATGTCAAAATTTGGAGGGTAGAGCGAAAGACTACAGCAGAACAACCCTATATGGAAGAATATTGAGTAGATGTAAAGACAGAACAGAACTAATCTAATGATATTTTTTTTAACTTTGCATGATGAAGGCACTTTGAACAATTACCTAAAAAGTGTCAAGAAACTTTCTAGTTACCCAATCTAAATGTTTTCAAGCCTCTGATATGAATTGACCTATTGTTAGTCATTTTTGCATGCATAAAAATATGAAATATGCCAACACAAAATGTTTTGTGTCAAGTTGACATTAGGGATGAGACGAAATCTGATGAAAAAAATTTTGATTTTCATAAAATAACAAAATAAATACTGCCAGCATTACAAAAATGTAAGACGGTGAAACAGATGTGTGCTAATGGCAGATATGATTAAGGAAGTTCATTTCTCGTTATCAATATTCACAAATATTGATATTACATATCAATGTTGACGGTGATTTCTTTCTTGCTAAATCACAAATGGTGAAACTGTCACTTGAAACCTTCCTATCATAAACTTTTAATTCGACTTTTACATTATTTTGTGAGAAACTCTTTCTTTCGGCTCATCCCTATTAGACATATATGTGTTAGTTAGTTGGTTAGTTGATTAGTTAGTTACTTATGCATACTATATGGGATGACACACACACGGCAATCAATAAGAGGCTTAATAACAGGAGCAGGGAGCTAGTGGCCCAACACACACGTCTGATTCATTGTGACCTACGATCCTAATGACCAACTGAGGCCGCAGCAGCCAAACTGCTGGCTGCACAACCATAATCAGAGACCACACAAGCTGCATCTCTTGTGCGTCCGGGATAGCTTTCCATCATGTGAGTTTAAATTAACAGAGAGCTCCCCCTACCTTTTGTAACTGCGTCTCCAACTTACTACACTCCTCTTTCTTCTGTTCGATGGCTATCTCCAATGTCTTGAGCTTGGAATCCTTCTTCAAGCTGGAGGACGCCAGCGAGGTTGCATGTTCCTTCAGGTCGATCAGGCTAGACTGGTGAGGGAAGCAAGTTCAAGTTCAAGCTCGATCCCAGAAGACAAGTTTATTTGCACTTAAGCACAATCAAACGCGCCAGCAGAAGCTCAGGTGGACCTGACATCCCGTGGACCTATGCCTTGCGGTTGTCAGTGGATCGCATGCGTGACTTCGCCCGACAAATTTACTTCTCTGCTTTGGCCATTTTGTAATTGGGACATTGTGATTCATTCCCTTATCACAAAGGCAGTGGCTGTGTCCGAAATTGCTCCCTATCCCCAACTCCCTACCCCCCATGAATGAATGAATGAATGTTTATTTATTCGAACAACAATCAAGTAGACAGTTCAATGCCTTGTGAACAAATACCAGAACAGCAAGGCCGTGCATCAAAAACAAAATAAAGTAAGCAAAGTAAATCTCCAATTAAAAAAAAATAAAATATACCCCAAAAGTCTTAACACCACCCATCAATGAACTGATGAAATAAGGTCAGAGAAGCAATATTATAAATATGTTTACAGATATGGATGGGCCTCTGCAAACCCTGGTGGCTTCATGCATTCACTGAACATAGCCTTCCACCACTGTCTTCCACTCACCTCGAACATAGCCTTCCACCACTGTCTTCCACTCACCTCCTTCTCTGTGAGCTCCAGCTGAAGGGTGTTGATCTTCTCCTTGAAGTCTTTGTTCTCCTTCTTGTAGGACTCCACCTCTTCCAAGCGTTCCCGATCCTCCCGCTCCCTCTGGTCTTTCAGACGCTCAATAATCCTCTCCTGGCCATGAAAAACAAACACACACACACACAAAAAGACATCAATAATGGTATTTATCACATCTACTTGCAAAGAAATATTGCAAAAAATGTGTCATTACAATATGTTTCCAATCATTCACCTATCTTGATTCGGCATTCATGGCTGATGTTGTGTTTGGTGGGTGCATACCGCCAGAAATGTTAGAAGAGGTACCAATTCATTCAACCGCGTCTTTGCGATCTTGTATAATTTCAAACTTATTCTGAAATTATTACATCCACGGCCAAACAGATAGTGTGGATCGCCCTAATGTGGGCCCTTTTTTGCAGCTTCCTAATGTGAGACAAGTCAGTTGCCTAAGGTGGAACCATAGACTGTATATTGAGTAGACGCAGCGTGACGTCATCCAATTGCCGTGAACGGCGGGACTTTTGAAGTCGCCGGTAAAGGGAAATGGGCTCCGCCATTGTTGAGAAAGTACCCGTATGTCGGGGCGGTTCAGTGAGGTACGGGGACAACCCGATCGAAGCCAATGCGACGCCCATATTTATATACAGTCTAGGGGTGGAACAGTGAACTGTAGTGTTGAACAGTTGAACTTAATATTAGACACATTACCAGAGTTTGCTTTTACTATAGTTTCACTGGCATTCTTTAGTTTAGGGAGGAGCCAGAGCCACTGGAACGTAGGTGTCCCACATTAGGCAGTGTCCCACATTAGGAAAACCCACCCTAATTGAAGACAAAGCCAACATTATGATCTCCTAAACCTTCTCAGACAGCGCCTCCTCCAGCGTGGCGAGGGCAGTGTCTGTGTTGCTGGAATCGGTCTGCAGGGACTTGACGCGGTCCTTCAGGTTGCCCAGCTGCTTGTCCTTGTCCCTCAGCTGTTCCTGCAGATTTTCAATCTGTCGAGACACAGAGGCTTTAAATCTCAAGATAGCATTTTCCTCAAATCACTGATCGATTGACAAAGAGTGGTTGAATAGGCATTGGTGCTTTTTGAATGGAAACTATATGGAAAACGATAATAGGCATATTGTCTATGCCTATTATCGTTTTTATTTTACTATATTTGAATATTCATGTTAATGAATGAATGAATGAATTTATTTCGAATATTAACACATACACACATAAAATAAAAGAAAATGCAATGAATTACAAATAATGAAACACAGCAATACAATCCGAAAATAAAGATGATGCTGATTAACTTAACATTCGAAAAGGAGTAGGAAGAAGTAAAACGTATTACTCCCACCCCTTATGTATCTTCTTCTATATATTACATATATCATACCTACTATATGTTCTTTATATTATATATATATATATATATACTAAACATACCCATCTGTGCTCACATATGCATAGACGCATACCTAAATACATACATACTCATACACGCATAGATATTCGTAAATAACAGTTGTCGTGGCTTGAAATGAAGGCACACCTTTAGTGCAGTATTTCGCTTTTTTCATATTTTTCAAGTGTGTGTCTTTTGATCACTACATGTCCAAAGCAATTTCCTTGTGACTGTCATAACTCCCAACTAGAAGCACTCAGAGAGTGCAAACGTGCGCCAAGGCCATTTCTTTAGCCTTATAGGCTAAATTATTGCACCAAAATTTAATCACTTGTCCGTTTGTTCGCTATTGGTTGTACGCGTGATTGTAGTCGTAAAAATACATATTTTCCAATCTGCCGGAGGTGGGACACAAACCCGGGTCTCCAGCTTGGCAGCCTGTAGGGCTAACCACTACACGGCGGCTCGGCGCAACCGGCACAGGTACTAAAAGGAGCAGTTTAGTAGTCTTCAGTTATTGCGTAGGTGCCATGGATCCTTGCTGCCAGTACTCATTTCATTTCACTCATTAATAATATTCGAAATAAACTTCATTCATTCATTCATTTCTCTGGCAGAAACATATCGAGAAATGTATGTAAACATGAAGCATTTATTAAAAGCATTAGTGTGAACGGGGGGGATGAGAGAGCGGGTGTATGGGTGTATATGTATGGGGCTGAATGCGTGCAGGGGTCTAACCCGCTGCGCCATTGAGCCAGCCCCCAAGGTGGCAGATATTCTGCAGGGACAATGAATTGTTGTGCTTCTTCAGCCCATAGCTACGTAGGCAACCAGGCGGCCGTTTAGTGCGTGCAGTGTCCATCTTTCACACACTTGGTTTCCAACCAAGAATTCTGGACAGCTAAGCTAAAACATAGTGCACAAAGTGTGCCATTTGAGACACGGTGCCAGACTTCACATACAGCGTAGTAAGGTAGAACCAGTTTTTATTACACTGAACCCCAGAAGGCAAGCGAAAGAAAGGGAGACCTAAAATGACATTGCGTCGGACAATAGAGAAGGAGCTCCAGCAACAACACCAGAGCTGGGGGACTATATGGTATGGTATGGAATGGTATGGTATGGTATGGTATGGTTTATTTCATTTCATCCCCGAAGGGAAACATATTTTGCCACCAGAGCAAGCGAGCAGACAAGTTAACAATAGACAAAACAACAACACAACAACAGCACAGTGCGTCAGCCATACACAAAACTACAGAAGCACCTTGGGCATGCAGAAAAGAAAACAAAAGCATCAATAAAAAAGGAAAGGAGAAATCGAAGAAAAATCAAGGGCAGAAATATGCTATGCGTGTGGGAGGAACCAGGCCTCAATAGGGGTAGTCGTGCCCACTTGTCAGATGTTTGTAGAGGGTTGGGGAATCTGACTTGACACTTGTTTAATAACATATGTTCTGCAAGATGGCAAAAAGCTTACATGAAGCTTACATTTTGTCAACTGCTTTATTTTGTGTAGTCCCGTAATCACAGCCTGAAATAGTCAGCAGGATTCACTGCATTCAGCCGCTCTAGCAAAGCTGAGGATGATTTTGCAGAACAAGAACGATTCCTCCAGCTCTAGGATCAGACTGAGGCGCTATCTCGTGACACCAATCGTTCTATACGTTTATGAGACATGGACCGTGATGGCAAAACTAGAGGGCATCCAACCAAAATAAAGCAAGCAATCGGGCCGAATGAAGATCTACTAACCAGGTATGGACGTGCCATGAGATCGATGTCCCGATGACTCTCAAAAACAATTCCGGTGCCAGGCGGAAGGAAGAAAGGAAGACAGAGAAGGTGATGGGCAGATAACATCCAAGAATGGACAAGTTACAGGCTGAGTGGCCGTGGACACAGAGAGTTGGAGAGAGCTGGTTGGGAAGTAAATCGTACGGTCAGCCAGACCACTGGAAAGATGAGATGATAATGATACTCTTGTTTCTGAGTGCCCAGATTTCGCCTCCCTTCACAGACAGAAAAATGGCAATTGCGCTGAGAAAATACCCCAAAAGGTGTTTTAGTATCAATTCTTGCAAAAAAAAAACATCCAGTATGCACATGCAAACATTTAACCTTGACTTTAAATTCTGGTATTTTTTTGTGAGATCACACTTGAAGAAGCTTCAGCTACAATTACTGCCTTATCAGCCTCTATGCCCTGAGACAATAACGATGTTATCACTCCCATGTCTGGAAGGGCAGCCGATCATGCTGAGATCTAATTAAGGCATGAAGTACACCCCCAAACCATTTCTTCACCCAATACTAATAAGCCTTAATCATTTGATGAGAGTCTTATCAAGTTCCCAAAAAGGTGTTATGATTCGTACAGCGAGAATAAAAGAATAAAGGAATAAAGGACTCAGTCAGGAATGCAATAAAAGTTTGGATGACTGAATGGCAACCAATGCTGTCATCCGTTTCTCTGCAACACAGGAATCAAACACAAAACACTTGTAGCACACAGCGTGCAAAGGCAAACAAAAGCAATAGTGCACAGGCAATGAGAGTCTCTGAACACGAAGAATAAATGTCTGTAATAATAATAATTGTGTGTGTGTGTGTGTATGTGTGTATGTGTGTGCGTGCATGCGTGCGGCACGTTCACTCTTGACCCGAAGTTAAAATATCAGAAAAGAAAAGACAGATAAAGAACGATAATAATCATAATAATATTTCTATCATGACAGAGCGAGGTGGAGAGGGGAGAGAGAGAGATTTTTGACAATCATTTCAACACTAAAAAAAATGTGATGATCTTTAATAGTCCGTCAAATGTTATCTGATATATATATCTGAACGCAGCAGCTTATAATGTAAAGTTGAGGATCTCTACTTTCCATGGAAAATTGTGATTGCAATTTTCTACATTTAAAATACATGCTTTTGGCGTCTTTAGCAGCAAGTGTGTGTTTTCAGTGTTTTCATACATCTGTGGAAATCTGAAAGAGTTATATTATTATTATTATTATTAATAATGATAATATTATTATTATTTCTTCATCTCTGCCACATCTCGACAGTGTGGCTCTGACGACACTGTCAGTTCCAAATCTCTGTGTGTCACCCTACTGCAGTGCGGAAGTTGTCATCACACTTTTGCTGAGGTTGCAGTGCCGGGAGTGTCTTGAGTGAGACTTGAACCCACTCGTCATAATGAATTCTAATGGCAGCCATCAGACACGGAGCTGTGTTGGCTTGTGAAACATTAGGATCAATTTTACTGTCTTGGACCAGGCCATAGTGCCGCAGTCATTAAAACGGGTTAAATGGCCAGGCATTGGAACGAATGAAACGGCAAGAAGCAATATTATGTTGCATTTAATAACCGTAAGCCATAAAACGTACACTACCAGTATTCAGGGTAGGGTGGATTGCCCTAGGGTGGGCCACTGCCTAATGTGGGGCACCTAACTTCCAGTGGCTCTGGCTCCTCCCTAAACTAATGAATGTCAGTGAAACTATGGTAAAAGCAAGCTATGGTAATGTGTCTAACATTAAGTTCAACTCTTCAACACTACATTTCACTGGCTCACCTTATGCAACTGACTATTCCACATTAGCAAGCTGCAAAAAAGGGCCCACGTTAGGGCAATCCACCCTACATCTAAGTCATATCGCAACCTTTTTTTTTCCTTGCAGGAGTTTAACCGATGCAACTGCTGGCAACTGCAGTTGCAGCCAGTTGCATTGGTGTCCATTGGCGTGCATTGGTGTCCATTGGCGTGCAGGCAGTTGCATTGGCGTGCACTGGCCACTAGAGGTGTAAATGCAGCCCGTCCTTCTCTTTGTCTGCCTATAGATGAGTTCTCCCGTGAAATACAGGGGGCTGACATTTGTCCCGCCGGGTGTAACGCACTTCCTGTGTCTTCATATTTCCCTGTGTAAAGTGATCATAGTGGATGGAAGTGGAGTTTGTCACACAAAGCGCACAACGTTTCGAAATTGGCTTACTACAGCTCGCTCTGTGACAAATTACACATCAGCCACCCCGCTTCGCTCAACATTTGACATAAGTATTGAATTGAAATACAGGCAAAATCTGACTTGAAATTACTCACCACATGTTCTTCTGGACCAGTGGGATGGCTGCTTCACTGGTAATTCTAATTTAAATGGGTAAATGGAGCGGGGTACCCAGATTAATCAACCATGTGTTTGTGGGGCATAGATCCGCACAAGAGTATTTGGGTGTGGAATAGCACAACACAAGTTACCACCACCTTTTCTTCTACAGTTAAAATGGTGCTCTTTGGTCGACTGTCTTAGCACAGCTACACTTATCCAGCATCCAGCGAACGCGACAAGCGTCGTGACTAGAACTAAGTCAAGGGCTCAGAACCTGACCCTCCCGATACATGGATCCAGTTTCTCAGCCCTCGCATCCGCCACGGCTGTTGACACCCCGGGGTATATGCACGGGCCGACGACTGTCTGAATCCATGCCATGAGTGTCGGAGGGGGGGCCCCTAGCCTAGTTAGACCCAGTTAACCTATGGATAAACACACCTCAATTCTTGGTCACCCTGACCCCCGTGAGACAGTCACCAAGACCCACTCCTCCAATGGAGACGAGCACCAGAACCTCTTGACCTAATCCTAGTCCTACCACACTGAAACCGCA
>OMKY01047784.1:0-15361 GCA_900302395.1 Bregmaceros cantori | reverse complement strand
AAGCGATGGAGGAAGTTGGACGTGGTGGAACCTACTTCGTTAATACACTTCCCACAGCGTTAACAGAACGCTTTTCGCTCCGCGCTATTTTTGTGTGAAGCCTGTATAGTTCTACTGGATTATGAAGCGCAAGTTGACGTTTGTGGACGCCGTGGAATAGCTGGTCACCGCCATGACGGTAGGTGAGTAGTTCGCAACCTTATTCTCCTATTGTTTAACGCCGATCGGCACTTGTCTGAGCATGCCTTTGCGCGCCCGTGGATGGAAAGGCAGTGGAGGATTTTTTTAAGCCGGGAAAGACTCGTGAAAGACTCGTCAAGAGTCGAGAGTCATTGACCTAGATTCACGAGTCGAGTCCGAGTCTTTAAGGCATGAGTCCGAGTCGAGTCTCGAGTCCCGTTTTTGGTGACTCGAGTGACTCGTGAGTCGAGTCTTTTGACTCGAGTCTGCATCTCTGTTAATATATAAGAATAGACCTATATGCCCTAAACATGGGCACATTGGACTGACATCTCCAGAGAAGTTCCAACCATGTTGGTGTACATGCTGCTGCATGCGGAGACAACAAAATATGGTGACAATATCTGCAGATAGATAGGTCAGGACTCAATCTACAAACCCTGAACTCGATCATTTTGAACCAAGATTTCCGGAGCAAAAGCACATTCTGGTGCTTTTGAGATAGTGAAATATGAAGACTTAAATTTCATGTTATATAAATATATTTGAGCTTCCAGCTCAAAATAGCAATAATTATTTTCTTCACCAACTTCTTCTCTATTAAAAAATGTAAATAAATAAATAAATAAATGCAAAAACACTGTAATCGAGCCGAGGTCCAGGTTGTGAGGAACCTTCTGAAGTCCAGGGTGGTCTTCAGAGTTGAGAAGACGTAGAGTTGCTTGCTACTCCCTTGTATTTTTTTAGTTCATCAATTGTTCATCAGAATAAGCAGAGAAAAATGTGCTGAATTCCCTCTGCAACAGAGAATGCAGGCATGGCCAGTATGGCTGGCTTTGTACTAACCATGTATGAAAACCCCGTCTGTATGTGTGATGTTGAACATTTGTTTGTAGCCCATTCTTGAATTGTAGCCAATGTAGTCAACATAGGAGCTCAATATTGGTTTTACAATGCAACATGCAGCTATTAGATGCACCAACAATCAATACATGAATTAATTCCATTGTCATAATGTTGTGTGAAGTCAATATTTGTGTTTCATTTCTTATACCCAAAACATTTGAAGAGGAATCTAATATTTATTTGTTTAAGTTTGTTCAACACTAATGATACATATCTTTGGTATTATCTGATCCATAAAACCATTGCAGATATATTATGACAATTCATTATTGTCAAATATCAGCTGCTATATATTCTGAGGATGTGGAAACATTTTTTTTAATTAACTAATTTTTAATCAATAATCATATTCACATAATAATAATATCGCAGGAATTAAGAGATGGATCCTTTGCATTTGGTGAGGCCGGTTTCTTAATCTCTCAGTGGCTCTAGTCGTGAAGCTTGTCACTTGTTGCTGCCCCCAGGGGAAATCTTAAAATACAATAATACAATGAACACACTTAGCTGTGCTGCCAACATAATGTTCAGCTCATGCTGATGCATTGTTATGCTGGTGTTCATTAGCAAAATCCAGCATAAATTTCACAGTTTCAATATCAATCAAAGAAACATATAATTGTGATTTGTGATTAATCACAATTTATTCTTTCAGTGCCGACTATTTTCCATCTGTCATCTGTGTAGCAGTCGGCCTGTACACAAACAATGCAGACTACCACAGAATAAGAGAAGAAACTTCACAGCATTCTTGGAGAGCCGAGAATAGATCCTGGCTGTGTGCTCCATCCCAATATGACCTGGTGGCTTCTTGCTAGCAAATAAGGTACTTTATTTAGTCACACCTACACACGCATCTGTAGCGAATTTGAATTGGTAGGTTGCAATGGCTTTGAACATAGACCAGATAATACCAAATCCCAATGTCACACAATGTAAATTGCATGATAACCCCTTTGCAGTGTTTTTAAACTGACACAGTTTATCTGCACTCATTCACCACCACCATTCCTAAGAGTGCTTCACATCATGTGTTTAGCAATGAAATTAAATTATTTAGTAGAAAAACGCTGTTTTTAATGCTCTTTGGCGTTGAGAGGAGCCAGCTTGGATATCCACTGAACGTTCAGGACATGTCCCACCGGCAGGTATACCCAGGACACGCTCAAGAGACTAAGTCTCTCGGCTGGCCCGGGACCAGCTGGCGATTAAAAAATTTGGCCAGAGTGAGAGAGGTCTGGGCGTCCCAGCTCTAGCTGCAGCAGCCCCCATGACCCGATCTCTGACTGTTGATGTGTTTATAATATCAATGTTTTCATTTGAATGAATCAGTCATTGTTAGTTTAAGAGAAGCAAGGGTAAGGAGACACCAGGTCAGAGGTCAGCCGGTATAAGCGACATAGGTGCAGACAGACACAAGAGACAAATTAAAGCCAGTCAATCTTTATTTATTGATTTCTTTCTGTTTCTCTTGTACTGGCGGCCGGGTTTAGGACACGGGGGACCACACCTCTGCTCCCCGGTTGCGCCTCGGACATATAAAAAACACAAGTCGGGTTGCACCTAAGACATATAAAAAACACAATAAGCACAGCACAACACACAATTAGAAATCACACACTCGGCGGGCTAAAAAACAAAAACACAGGGCTATTAAATGCGAACTAACAATAAAAGCACTAAATCACACATCATGACACGCATACCACGACACACACGCCCCTATCTAAGCCGTGCTGAAGCAACACAACCAATACACTTGCATAATGAGGTACAATTCTGGGATGTCTTGCTACACAAGTTACACTGTAAATATTGAAGGTAACACGTAGCCTCGCTAGCCGAGGCTCCGCGTGGTCGGCGCAGTCCTGTGTCCGCCGTTCCCGTCCCGAGAGTTTAGTGGTGTACAGAGCTGTCACGCCTCATTCGCGCACAAATGTCCGGTCCCTGTGCGTCGGTCGAGATCGATGCTGCACCAGGACTCGCCACACTGCAACCATTCCCGCATCCGTGGCGTGTTCACTTCACCCATGTCCGCTTATCCATCCAAGGCCAACCAGAGGGGGTGGGGATTACCAGGCGTCTTCCGTGCCACACTTGTCTCGCAACACAACAGCCACAGCGCGCTGTTCCACGCTTCCATGCGACTACTTGTCACCACAGCTGATCAGGTGAGAATCACACCACCCGTGTAGCAGCAGACTGCACCCCTACACAAGTCATCGCTAAGCGTGTGAAAACGTCTTGCTCTTCCTTTATTGTGGAGGATTTTAGGGTATGGAAGGATGGTACATGTTCTAAGAAACGTTATAAATGTAGGTATTTTTTGTTAAGGTCAAAAGTAGGGGAAAACCATTTAAACACTAACATATTTTTGCATAGGTCCACCAAATAGTCTCCACAAATGATAACTGAACACAACAGTGTGTAATTGTCGCCTGGCAGTAAGTATGTTTTTTTATGATTAAAGTTGTATTAGTACTTCTGGGCTCATTCATTTGAGATTAAGTGGAAGTCACACAGAGAATTTTGTTTACATCTGTGTGACGATCTAGATAAAACATCCTACGCTTCAAAATCAAAGAAAAACAGTTGACAAGGAAACGACAACAGACAAGGTCAAGGTCAATGGACAATGTCAAGTATTCTGAGAATTTGGCCACAAGGGATAGTGTGGGTCCTTTGAGATCCTGGGCCAGTCATCCAGCGAGGCTTATAACCTTGTATAGTAACATATAAATATACAACATGTAGAGTGAAGACGGTAGAATATCTGAATAAACATAATCTAGATTGCACAACAGCTAAAAACAGCATCTAGACTGTACAACAACATCTAAATGTACATCATCTAGACTGTACGACATCATCTAAATATACAACATCTAGACTGTACAACACCATCTAAATATACATCTTAGAAATATACAACATCTAAAGACAGGGTCCTGTTCTGAATAACACATCTGAGGTGTGTCGTGCAGGTATACAGACACATATACTTGCAGAACTCTGTATTCATCATTAGCCGCACACAATCCCCTACATGGTTGTCCTCCGATGAGGTTGGGGGCGTAGGGAGGACAGATAGACACTGATACAAAAAGGCAACAGGGCCTACTAGGCAACGTGAAGTCTGTACCAAGGGGCTCGGGACCAAAACATCTCTGAACTGCTTCAACCGTACAGTCAGCTCAGGGCACCAAGATGGGCCAATCGCCTGCTTGCTGCGGGTTCTACCACAGACTAATCTGAGGCACACAACGTTTGCTTCTGCAGCTCTAAGACTTTGAAATGAGCTGCCCATCCGGCAGGCCAGGTCCCTCACCTTGCTTGTGTTTTGTTGCACAGCACTTTGGGCTGTCTTCACACAAAACAAAAAACAATGTTTTATAAATAAAGTTCAACTAAATTGAACTGAATAACGTGGCAGTTCGATTCATGTAATGTTGCACCCAAAAAGACAACACTTTTACAGGTCATCAGAGGAAGTTCACTGTTCCACGTTGACTTCCCTTTTGGCCACCAGATGTGTTTTATGTGAAGAGATAATTCAGTCACAGCAGATTTCAATGACAATTCTGACCATAGTAAAGTCTATTCATTGAGACAGCTCTTGACACAAGAACAAAAATAAATAGATTAATAAAGTGGTATTCACCGTCATGCTTGGCGTAGGGGAGTTCAGTAGAAGTGTCCACAAGAATGAATATGCACAAAACAAAGCAGGGGATTGCTCCAATCATATGCCTGGAATAGGGCTTGGGCATAATGACATCATAACATTTTGGGAGTAACGTATGGTGAGGAGGCACACCTTACCACTTCACGTATGGTGAAGAGGTTCACCTTACCACTTCACGTCCATTGTATTGGGGTAAGTGAAAAGCAAATGAATTATATCAATCACCAGAAGATGGCACCCTACTCCCATGGATAGATCAATAACAGTTTAAATGTGTTACGCAAATGTCGCTCTCTGCCCGTTTGTTTTGTCTGACCACAATGCGACTGCCTCTCTGCCGCCTCCAAGCAGTAATGTACATGCACTTGTATAATTGCTTTATGAGAATAATGCAAGGCTGTTGTTTTAACTAGTAAATGTGGATGCAGCAGAACACCTTTAAAAAGCTTTCCAAATCCTTGAAATGAAGAAATCAAATAGCATTGATATTCGCCACATCCATAAGTTGATAAGTATTGTTGTATTCATGTTGTACTCAAATGTAAAAGCAATGTGAAGTAAAAATGACAGTACTCCTTTGAACGTGGTGACATGACTACAATTACAAACTGTGGACTATGGTTTGATCGAAATAAATTATCAGTGAATTTGATATTTTTGTGAAAGCGCATATTCCAAGTAACCTAATAGTCAACTAAAATACTGATAGGATTCTGAAACTCTTCACCGGAGGACACTGGATATACGTGACAAACGTACGCTTTTTACCCAGCAAATGCCGTTTCTCAAAACTAAGAAGAGGCTCTGGAGGTGAAGACTCGCCGGAGAGATTGAGAGGCGGTAGACTCTCGCGTATTGAGAAATGTAGTATGAGTGTAGGATTTTTGCCGGAAGCCACTATTTGTAACCAAACCGTCCTCCGTGTGCTCTTGGGGTTTGTTTCCTGTCACCTTCACCGCAACCATGAACTGAAAAATATTCTCCTGACCCTATGAATGAATGAATGAATGAATTTGAAAACATTGCCGACAACAGCACCAAAACTAACAAAAACATTGAAGGACAGTTCAAAGAAATCAAAGAAACCCTCTCCACCAAGGACTCTAACCCCAACGAACTGACCAAAGAAACCCTCATGCCTTCGGGAAGTTTGTGTCCGAGACTCAAAAGAACCTCAACACTACTCATGAGATTCTCTGTAAGCACCTACCACGGTGTGCTTAATAAATAATTTTCCACACCCTGGCTCGAGTGCCTTGATCGAGCCCCCCTCCCCAGCGATCGGAATAAAGAACTCTAATCAACGAGCCCCCTCAGTGGGACTCGCCGACAACCAGGTGTAATCTAGCAATCTGCTAATCCTGTGTATATCCACCTTTTCACAACCCATGTACCTTTTGCAATGAATACCATCTCTCTTGCTGTGTAATATGTTAAAATGACTAATGGCTCTGTACTGTCTGTCCTTAAATACCTATCATTCATTAATTTATAATGCATGCAATACTAACTCAAAGTAAACAGTATTCAATCCTACTGAAGGTCACCTGCGAGGGCAAATGACCGCGCAGCTGACTTCCAAACGGCTGGCACCCTCTGCTGGATACTAGATGACACTACACAAGCTGTTTCAGGAACAAATGTTTTACCCCGCAACGATATTAATGGCAAACGTATTTGTCAATTCAATACATTCTTTTGAAGAAAGGTAAAACAAAAGTATCTCATGTATTATTTATTATTCATATCCAGCGTTGGCAAGGGTTGATATTAACAAACAATTTACGCTCAGCAATTCTTATGAAAGAGGTTTAGACTTATCCAAAATTAAGTAATTGGTATCAATGGAAACAGGGCGAGATGTTATTCCTTCTGCCATAACGTGGTGAGCACTAACTTGACAATTAGTCGTCGATCGTCAAGTTCTCCGACACCAATCTTGCCGTTCACGCATCGCACAACCAGTGGTCTGGAGAGATAAACCTACCTGCTTGCTGCTATGAAGATGTAGTGTAATGAATTGTGGCGCCGCGGCTGAGGTGCCGCTGGGCATGCTGAGATTGAAACCATGAGCGACTGAGCCGTCGCTTGCGGAGGGGTAAGTACAATCTGGATGATGCTTGGCAAGTAGCCAGGCCATCCAGACGTACCTTCCCCGGTTACACCTGCCTGCTCCTCTGAGTGGAGGTGCCCCAACCTTTACAGTATCATTGTATTAAAGATGAAGTGCTCTTTTCAGAATGTATTTTCTGACATTTGTATACACCAAAATAGTGATGAAGTCACAGTGTTATTATACAGTTTAGCATCAACTGGAGAATTGATGCCTAATTAGAAACATAACTAGAAACACTACCAATTAACTGGACTAGAGAGTATGTAAACTACCTTACCTGTAAGACATCTAACCATCAAGCTACTGCAGCATCTCATAGCATGGATCATGCAAGGAAATGGTCTTCCGGAGCAGGGGAGCCAACCAATCGTGTAAAGTGTATTGGGCGTGCAACTTCACGGGTTGTTGTGTACACAAACACACTTGAAATAAGTGCAGAGAACAACAGATATATGATGGAAGGCAGAGATGGCAAAAGTACCCAGATTTCTTACTTGAGTAAGAGTAATAAACATTTGTAAAAAACAACTCTAGTAAGACTAAAAGTACTGATCCACATAACTACTTGAGTAAAGTAAAGAGTACAGGCTGAGAAATGTACTCAAAAAGTATTTTTGAAAGTAAAAAGTACAAGCTCTAAAATGTACTCAAAAGTATTTTTGAAAGTATGAAGTACAATGTACTAAAAGTAAAGTTGTATGTTTTTTCAATGTTAGTTTGTCAATGTTATTATATGAATTTATGACTAACAATCTAGCCTAATTTAGCTTATATCTCAGGACTAAATGAAAACCACCTATTAACTTAATAACTGGGACTGTACTCGGTGCATCAGCGCCCCCTACTGACTCATATTATACATCTTCTTCTACCCTGTCAATGTGCAAAAAAAGAGAAAAAGTAACGAGGGTGTTTTGGTAAAAGTAAGGAGTAGAAGTACAGATATTCCTGTTAAAAACTTACTCAGGTACAAGTAAAAAGTACTAAGAGAAAAAAGTACTTCTGAAAGTACAGATACTTGAAAATTGTACTCAAGTACAGTACTTAAGTATTTGTACTTCGTTACTTGCCATCTCTGATGGAAGGCTGGGAGGTTGAGAAATGGAACGATTAGTGAATGAGCAAGTGAAATGTCTAGACTGTAAATACCAGTCGATGGTCTACGGCAGGGCTATTCAATTGGTGGCCCGCGGGCGGAGGACCTCATTATACGTAGTAGGAGCAGCCTCGAACTCGAATGTCAACAGCCGCGCCCAGTTCGCATGTCGACAGGCACGGCTGCGCACACCAGCACGTTCCATTAAGCTACAAGCTACTAATGTGGCCACCCCATTGGTCCATACTTGGTCACGTGGTTCTATACGCAGCGCTATGAGGAATCTCGGACGCACCAAGTCGAACACAACATTGAAATACTCATTTGACAAAATATTTTAGGCAACTTGAATGGAACCTGAATGGATATGTAGCGAGCACACCCTCGTCCCGTTCGGAATGCAGTCGATGGTCAGGTCTTATGGTCTGATGGTCAGGTCCAACAGCATGAAGACGACGTCTTTCCATCTCGTAGGATTGCGATGACTTAGGGTTCCATTTGGGTAAACGAAAGAAATGTAACTTGCGCGATGATGCTCCATAGCCTGTAATGCGCATGCGCACCGTGCACGTGTAGTAATGTACAATGGCACCTGTATCCACGCAACTCCACACTACACGAGGAGTGCTCCTGCTCACTGGCAGCATGTGACATCACGATCTTGTTCCCCATATAGGACACAAGGAAGAAAATAATTTCACAAGCACAATCTTTAGGGGAATGGATGAAAGGCCTGAATTTGCCCCATTCTGTGTGTTTCCATATTATAGTTCTCGACATGCTGAGGAGTTGTTCTCGTGGACTGCTCTGCTTGTTGACATGTGAACATCCTTGCCTTTCCTTTGGCCCAAAGACAGAACCCAAAGTGTTCCTTTTCTAGCTGCCCGAGAGGAAAAGTACATTCTCGCCGCAGATCCCAAACAGGCCCCTACGTCACATTGCACCACACATGGATCCAGGGACTCGAACCAGGGACCCTCACACTGGGAGGTCAAATATTAGCTCCTCTGTTTGCTGTGTCAATATTTGCTACCTCTTTTGAAATTGAATTTGGGCGGTGGGTTTGAAACAGAACGACCGGGAAGCGAGGCATTCCTGAGGTTGAAGATTTTCCTGTCCGGGTTAAACTTAGCCCAAAGCTAAAAAGGATTGGTTCAAACTCCACTACAACTTACACAGAGTCACACAGTTTGAAAACCATGTTTTCTGTAATGCTTTTAAAATGATGCATGAATATAAAGTCCTTCTTATACCGGCATTTTTTGAATTTTCTTACATATCATATCAATGCTCATGCCTCCTTTATCGGCAAGCTTGAGGCAGGGAGAGCAAAACATTTTCATATGTTGAAAAGTGCCAGTTTCACTTCCAACTTAATCATATAATATCGAACAAATGTGTTTTAAATAATATATCTTCATTGAGACAAGTGTCCACTGTGGAGATGTGCAGGCTGAACATTATGTTGTCAGCCCGAGCATCATCAGTAACTGAACAGCTTTCCTGGAGGTTGACGAGACACAAATTGAGCCAAACAGGAGCGTTGTGAATGGAGGACATGTTGTGCGTGTTGTGTTGGACATGTTGTGAACAGAGGACAGTCTGACTAAGACGGGCACAAACTTGCCGACAGACATTCAGGAAATTAAAAGTTGCAGCCCTGGTACCATCTAAAAATTGTAGAGGCAGGGGGCGGGCGCGCAGTGGCAGAGTGGTTAGAGGGCTCGTCCCCCAGGCCATAGGGCGTGCAGCGCCGCCAGTTCAAATACCGTTTCCGGTACGCCTTTTCTGCAATGTCTCCCCCGACTCTTCATCCCAGTTTCCGATTTAATCCCGTCACTATTTCTCAATAAAGAATGAAAAACGGATCTTGCGCCCAAATAATACATTTACAATTTGTAGAGGCACATTTGCACAGATCCTTTGCTCCTCAATGCCTACATTTACATCTGCCACAGATTGGGGTTTCTACTCAAGATGCCCCGTTACTGCACATCTCGAGGTCAGTCACACACACAAACACACACACACACACAGGTGATGTGTAGGCGACATTGTGATAGGTCAACTTTCATATTGACCAGAGAACAGCCAAATCATAACAGGGATAGTGTTAACCATTTAATCTTTATGTGAGGCTGTGAGCAAAGTAAATAAAACTTGACAAAGTAACAACAAACATTGATTCCATAACTTCCTTTGGTGAAAGGATTTCATTTGCTTCATTGTGAAGTGTGCTGGCATATCTTGGACAATTCTGTCCTGTCCTCTGCAAACAGAAGTATTTAAACAACAGAACAGTGGCTAGATCTCTCGTCACCACCTTTTGTGTCCGCATTGACTACAATCTAATAGCCTAAGAAAAGAGATTTTTAAAAACGTCTCCATCGTTACATTTTTGGCAAGGTCAGGACAAGAAAGGACTTGTCTTGTTTGAAACATGGGTTTCTAGTTTGTGCAAATGTAATTCATGTTGTCCTTCCTTGATCAGTAATAATGTTTGGACATATTCTGTCACCAGATTGATGGACTCAACTGTAGTAGTAGTAGTAGTACTATTGAAAACATTACTCCAACTAGATGATAATATGGTTCTCTACTAAATACAAATCTATTGGTACTGAGAGATTCCCCAAAAACGAACATCCCTCCTGTATGGAAAAAATCAAATCAGAATGCTTTTTCTGTGGAGACTTTGGTCACAATTCCAAACAAGGCGGTGGCACCTTATTATGCTAGTTAGTAACTGGTTAGAAGAGGAGAAGCAGTATAATGTAGCACACAGCATGTCCTGACTGCATTTCCCTTTCATACATTTAAAAAAAAATCCAAACAGAACTAAATGTAGTGTGATGACAGGAAGAGGGAGACAGCATCTGAATGTTGATTGGAGTGGAACTTTACATAATGATAGGGTCAAAGTGAAAAAAAAAAAACACATTTAGACTCCAGATGATACAAAAGACCGACTAATAAGCATCATTGGTATCTTGGTGCCCACTACAGGGACATCATTCCCTTAACTTGTGTCAGGAGACTGAACTGGAAAGACGTCCAAAAAGAAGATTTTAGTATTGTACCACAAGTCTTTTTGTTCGCCAACACATTTTTTTCTGTAAACAATGTCAAAGTGTTTTCAGATTTCAGAGAATAGAACATATTTGATGGAAAAGCTACAATTGTCATTCCTGCAAAAGCCAGGTATTTCTGAGCAAGCACAACTGGAAGCATCTACACATATAATTCTCGATGGCGGATTGCAAGTGTTTCAGATGATTCTGTGGCGAGTTGTGTTGTCGTCTGAACACGCAGCAATGGACGGTGGAATGTTAGAAAGCAAACTTGGCCTTAGTAGCAAAATCTTTTGGTCTTGACAGTGAAATATTAAAAAAATGGAATATATTATTTTTTTAGGGAAGCTTTGAGAAAACCTCCATCAACACAAACTCTCACATGCTGTAGGTGGTGCCACATTGTCTGACGAGGGCGTAGTTTCCGATTCAGGCAAGGTCTCTGAACCAGACACAGACACGGACCTGACCTTTGACCGCCTCTTAAAACAGCCCACTTTCCCCGGTGACCTGGCTCGTTCAGCGCTCTCTGTGTGATCTCTGAGAGTGTGGAGTGAAGTCTGCATGGCGGTGGGCGGGGCACAGTCGAGCACAGTCTTGGGAGAGGCGCCTGAACTGTCTGTGCGTCTCCAAACGTCCAGGCTTGCTACAACAGGTCTGTGGTGGGGGCACGGGTCCTCCACACCGGCATCAGTGCACGGGCAGGTGGATGCGTTGCTGGTGTCAGGGATGACAAGGGGCTGTGGACAAAGGGTGGGGTCAGGTGGGGACTGCTGTTGCTGGGCTGTGTGATGATTGAGAGAAGGTTGAGGGTGGGTTCTTGGGTGAGGGTGGTGAATTTGGGTCATGCCGAGAGAAAAAGGTGGATGGAGTTGTTGGTTGAAGGTGTTTGGGTTGAGGGAGCTGTGAAGATGCAGCTGGTGATTCACGGGTAGGCTGGTATTCGGGCTGAGGTGGGGCTGAGCAAGGGGTGGTTGGTAACAAGCGTAGTGGGCACAGCAGTTCCAGGGAGGAGCAGGGCTCGTTATGCCTGGATTCTGGGGATCAGGTCTTCTCCAGCGATCCTGATCCGCTGAACAGGAGCAGGACGAAGGGCCTGGTGGGAGGCGCTTGCAGTGAGCAGATGATCCGTTCACAGGACGGACTGGTCCTTCTTCCCGGTCCTCTTTCCTCTCAGCAGTCTACAGACAGGAGCAGAAAAAAAAATGTCTAAAATAGAATATCAGCACAGATCATTCAGACAAAATGCACTAATATCTGGCCAGTGGGGGTCCTAGTATCCCTGCTGAGCGGTGAGCTAAAGAAAGCAAATAATGCTGCTAAGAAAGCACATAAAATACAACATGAGGAGGGTTTGGAAGGGCTTCAAGAAGTTCCTTCAAACAGAGATGCTGAATTAGCTCAATAGGATTGCATTTCCCAAGAAAAATATGCATTTCCTGAAAAATTGACCCAAGGCTCTAAAGAGTGGAGTTCTACCCAGTTTGTTGACACGCTACATACTGCCCAATAAGGATTAAAGAAGGCAGTTATCATCCAGTCCTCAAGATCCCCACCTGTGCACCACTGCACTGCACCACTTATTACCTATACGGGCTGGATCTAGCCAAGAAAAATGTGTCACCACTGGACTGATTCTTGGAACCGGGCACGAATTTCAGCAGCACCTCCGTTGTAGTTCCCAAACCCGTTCCCAGACAGCACATCTCGGCCACCGATTGGCCAGGCACTGTTTAAAACTGTTTGGGCTGCCCAAGGAGACCCCCACCGGCTCACGCTCGCAGCAGTCAGTCAAGCTCGCTAGACGTTCCTCAAGGCTGCTCTGTGTGTGTCTGTGTGTGTGTGTGTGTGTACAGACACGACACACTCGCGACCACCCTATACGTTCACGGAGGCACGAGCATCCCAACAGGAATCGGCAATAGGTGGTGTGTTAAACTTGCAGTGGAGACGAGGCTTATGGCTCTCAGCAATTATAGTAGCTGTAACGAGGCTCCTGCCCAGCACAGACTCAAGCTGTCAAGTCTGTTACAATTGCTCTCAGGCAAACACGCAACATATTTTTTGAAAGTACATGTACAACAAATTAAGAGTTTTCTGAGCAAACAAAGAATGGGAATCATCCACCTCCACAGTTGAGGCCAGAGGTTCCAGCTCATAACGCTCCACTCCAGTCTTCCCCTGAGCATAAGCAGTGTCGGGGCAGCATGCAGTCTTGCGGGGAAGCGGGATCTGCCCGCAGGATCCCTGAGGTCCAAGGCAGCGACAGAGACACTGGAAGAAGAAGGTGGCGAAGGCCCAGCTGACGGCCATGATTAGCATCAGGAAGGTCCCGAGCTGAGTGTACGCCAACACTGTAGACGGCATCATCATGGCCCCAGCCACAAAGGTTGTGATGGCCGCCATAGCGATGGCCGAACCCATACGGCTTAGAGAGAATGACACCTGCAAACAGTGAATAGAGTGGACACAACAATGGAATAGTAGTCACACCAATGGGATAATGTAGCATCGAATATACAATTAGTACTTTATTCATGACAATCTGCAAGAATGTTTCATGTGAGGGGTGTGAAGAGTACTGGGGTATTTAAAGACCTCCAAGGAATCACTATTAATCCTCAAAGCAAAATTATGTTCATAGCCAGTATGAACTATGAGCATACAGATTCAGTACAGTCACTATGAAGAGTAGTAGTAGAGCAAACTAGTGAACAGGTAAGAAGTAACATACAATCGAGGAAAGCTTGGATGCAAAGAAGTTCAAATTCCCAGAGCAGACATACACAATATGTAAAAAGAAAATCAGTAAGACATTGCTAGTAGTTAATTGGCCACTCGCCAGATAAATTCAGTAGAAGCCTTATAAAGCCCGCCAGGAATGATTTCCTGTGGCACTCTGTGCTGCAGTCAAGGACATTGAATCTCTCACTGAAAGCACTCTTGTATGACATCAGCCACCAGGACAGCGGAGAGTGTGTACTCATTGCTTTAAGCCTTGAGAGAATCCCGCTTTCTGACACATCTGTGTTCAGGTCCTCCTTTTTAAAAAAATATTCTTGTAAGCTTGAGGTAGACTCATTCAATACACCCACAACCACAACTCACTCACTCACACTGTCTCTAACATTATACATCTCTCTCCCATTCATTCTGTGTGTATGTGTGTGTCTCCCTCTCTCACTGACACCACTCCCCTCTTATTTGGTAAGGGATAAATGAAGAGAAGAATGAAGAGAAGAATATTGCTTATTCAATGTTCAAAATAACCGTTATCCCCAAGTTGCAGCCCTCATATGAACAATATGAATGCATGACAAATGATTATATCTGAGCTTAATACTGAGACTTGCACACAAAAAACTAATAAAAAAAGTGAAGTCATCATCTAACCTTTCCCTCGCGATCTGGGGCTGGTGCTAAACGGTAAGCCACTCCATAATGGACGGCAAAGTCGACAGCCAGCCCCACGGCCACAGAGATGGTGACGGACTCTAGCACGTTCAGCTCCCAGCCCAGTAGCACGAGTGAGCCCACTGTGACAAAGATGGTTCCTGCGATGGACAGGATGGCGTAGAGGCTCAGTAGCAGGTTGCGCGTGGTGGCAAGCATGACGGCAAAGGCCACGCCCACAGACAGCGCCATTGCGACCAGCGTGCCACCCGACAGACTGTCCTGCAGGTCGTAGAACTCCAGGTTGGAGATGAACCAACCCTGGCTCAGTCCTGCTGGAGCCGAGCGCAGCTCTTCACGGATCCACTCATCCACCTGGGCAAGCATGGCAAATTCAACAATCACAGTAAGTTAAGGACCGTTTGCAAGCATCAGTTAACACTGACGTGGATGCACGGTTAGCTCCAGATGTTGTTATGAATGTAGTAGATACTAGTTTACTTACTTCATAATGGGGTCAAATGACCAAACGAAAATGGCAATTGCAATTTAATTAAGGTCAACGAGGATGGCCACGTGTAAAACAGTAAAGGGTTAATAAAAAAAATCAATATGTATTCCTTGTCGCTGTTGGAATGTTCAGAAACTGGATCTATGTCCATGGATGTCAAAATGCATTAATGCATTATTCCATCACCATTCATTTCAATGACTCAATCTTTGGTTGATTATTAGCTTTTTTATTTCTTCCAGGCAACATGGTGTATACCATGCAAGGTAACATTGGTCTCCTAGTCCAATAGTGGATATTTTACCATTCAGGCCACTGACTGGCTCTGTACCGTTGATCCTAAAATAAATAATTATTGATTTGTTAATTATTTCATTTATTCGTCTTGTTCGGTTTATATATA
>OMKY01047763.1:8685-20051 GCA_900302395.1 Bregmaceros cantori | reverse complement strand
CAAGGCAACGCTGCCGTTCCCTGACAGGATTTTAACCTGTGCTGTGGCTGTGAGAGCATCGAATCCTAATCACTAGACCACCAGGGAAGGATGGGAAAACCATGGTTGATTTGATATTCAGATCAAATCATCAATTGAATTATATGTAAGGAGTTATATATATATATATATATATATATATATATATATTTTTTTATATCAGTATTTTAGGTTATTTTGAATCAATGAATTCCTGAAAATATGTATAAAAGATGTACTGATATATAAAATATACTATATAATATATACATGATCACATTGAATACACCATTGATATTCGTCAGATTTTGTCTGCGAGGGTATGCTAAGGAAGACGTTTTCCCGACATTTTTATCACAAACACACAATATTCATCTTGGAGGTCCGGAAACAATATAACTGTTATCTTTCATCCAGTTAATGGTTCCTACTTTATGACAATGCTTCTCTTTGGCAGGTCCACCTGTGAACGTCACCTGTAACATCTTCATCAATAGCTTTGGTTCCATCACTGAAACTACTATGGTGAGATTCATATGTCTACACTTCCTTCTTCTGGAGTCATACGGCTAGAAACGCATATTAAAACCACCAAGTCAACAGAATTCCAATGCAGAGAAGTATTGGAATGTAGAAGTGTGTCAGTAGGTGGATTGCACTAGGGTGGGCCACTGCATAATGTGGGACACCTAAACTCCAGTGGCTCTGGCTCCTCCCTAAACTAATGAATGTCACTAAAACTAAGGTAAAAGAAAACTATGGTAATGCGTCTAACATTAAATTCAACTGTTGAACACTAAATTTCCCTGTCCCAGACTCCCATTTCACCTTATGCAACAGACTGTCCCACATTAGGAAGCTGAAAAAAGGGCCCAAATTAGGGCAATCTACCATATATGATATTGTCCTGCTGAGAGATTTTACATCATCTCTCTGATAACTCTCAAGTCCATCTCGAGGTCCGATATGATCCGGATTGAAAAAGCAAGTAATCCAGTGTCCACCGCAATCTGCTGTTGCAGCGCTCTCCTGACACTGCGGGTAAGACTGCTGAAGTTCACCCGTATAGTCTAAGAGAGGTTGCTGAAGTATCATTCATCCAGTCATCAATGACGGGTGGATCAATTAATAATAATAGATTGTGGACGATTGAACCTGGGCTAGACAAACAACTGATTGGCAAAAATGCTATTCCCAGTTACTATAGTCTTTTTGAGGGGTCCTTTGGATTACCCATGTGCCCGGAAGCAGCATGCACTTACGCAGACTCACAGTCTCACACACATGCAAAGCACATAGTCTGACAGCAAAGTATCATGATTTGGTTCATAGAAATACATATTCACAAAACGAGAAAATAGAAAGTCAACAAAACATTCAAATAAAATGTGTAAAGACATAGAGAGACACCAATGCGTTAAATGAGATTGACTAACACTAGAAAGATTTTCCCAGTTTGTGTTGGTATATGATATAGGTGGTTGACATAGCCCATTAATTGCACACAATGTAACAAATCCAACGGAGTTCACGTGAATTCAGGGCAGCTCTTGAACTGCCAATAAACTGTTGACTAGGGTCCTAACTGGACAGCTTGCTGGCAGTTTAAGAGCTGTCCAGGGTCCTGTGCGTACGTGACTCGGCAGCATTTCTTATGTTGTGTGCAATAAATGCTGCAGACTCGTGTTCCATGGTCTTATTTTGTTGTACATTGTAATGACATTTATACTGATTGATTTGATAAATAAATAAAGTTTGATTTGATACTGAGGTGAACTGCATGATATACTGCAATATAGATTGTTGTCCATATTGCAAAAACATTGTTTTGGCTGATATGGTGCCAGAGGGATCAGTGTTATAGAAATTGTTTAATCTAATCAGAATCAGAACTTTATTTATAAAGCACTTCCATGTGCAGCAATTCAAAGTGATTCACAGCAGCACAACAAATCACAACAACAACAAAAAGGAACAATGTGACCCGAAAAACCTTAAAATACAACAACAAGCTTGTCTTGTCATATGGTCACGTTATGTGAATTTCCTGGGTCCTAATATTGAGCATGGTTGATGCTTGGAATGCATCGGACATGTATTGTTAAGAATCTCAAACTGTATAAAGATACCAATCATGTATCATGTGAACACACATACACACACATTTTGACAATTTGCTTTGCTGGCTGTTTGAGATCCGTCCACCTTCATATTTGGGGCTCAGTAGACCACCCTTATTTAAAATCCAGTTTTGTCTGTTCACCATCCTGCGTGCTGGATATTTATTGTCAATATGCCCATATCGCCAGCAGCCAATATTTCAGCCGATATCCTTGGCAGTTGACATATGTTAGCGTTGTATGGGAGTGATATGTCACCCATCATCATTTTATGAAAGGGTGAAGAATGCACAGCTACAAATCACATTATAATGTAACTGGATATTGTGTAGATGACAAACATTATAAAGAGGAGAGAGATGTGCAATGAGAGAGAGGCATAGAGAGATATATATATATAAAGATATTATGTTCATCTATTTATATGTAGAGAGCTAAGATATGTAAAGAGTACTCCTTGGTGGACATGAGTGGTGGATAAACAAACATGTAACAAACATTTACAAACACTTGTTAATGTTTTCCTTATAATAAGTTAAATTTTTAGTAAGTGTTATAAATGCTTTGTAACAATATATACTAAGTACTATAAAACATTTACAAACATTTGCTAATTTTTGTTCATAGTTATTTAATTTTTTTAGAAAGCGCTATCAAAGCGCTATCAATGCTTTGTAACAATATCTACTAAGTACAGCAACAAGGCGTTAAGATGCCACTAACAATACACTTTTTTTCAGTCCTGAGGTGCCTGACAAAGGCAAAGCTAAGCATGCAAAGCATTTTCACTGCTGACAGTGAAGCCATCAATTATTCAGCCTTTCCTTTCATGTCGACAGTGTCTACATCTGCAAACATGAAACACTAGTGAAGGGCATTCAAATGCTAAATGTTCTGAGTTTAAGCCTTAAAATAATGAATTTTGCTTTGCTTATCCTGAGATGTGGGCAGGGTTATTCTTGAGTGACAACCTTTAAATTACACTAAACACACGGGTATCAGCCCATGAGCTTTTCGGTACCATGCCACATTGTTTGATAATTTATTAGGAAAAAATACATTAATAATAAAAACAATATTTTTTTTATCGCTGTGTGCACAATGGCAGTTCCTCAGTGAAAATGTGGGTGGCGCTCTTAAATTCGAATAATATTATCAATCAAGTAGTCCAATTTTCACATTGAACTAGCATATTTTGAAACAGAAGTGGCTGTGGCTAATGTCTACCTTTTTCTCGGTTTTCAATCGTTTTCCATTGCCAAGAAAGAAACACATGATTTGACAACAGACTGGGTGAGAGACATAAAGTGAGATTACACTCAACTCTCACCTATGCTCTATCAATAGTTCAGAACCACTGACAACTCTGTGTGTAGTAGTCATCATTCTATCTCACCCAACTTTGAGCAGTGCCTTTCAACGGATATTGAAAAGCTATTGAGGGGTTTGAAGTAGTACTTCTCCTGTTTGGGCCCTAAGCATAAAATTAATGTATGCATTTGTCAAGTATGTCCATTCTGAAGAGAGTGTGGACGAGCGACGCATTCAAAGGATGATTGTTCATTGTCTATCGTCTTATCTCCACTCTCTATGTGGTCTCCAGGACTACAGGCTCAATGTGTTCCTACGGCAGCAGTGGAACGACCCTCGTCTGGCATACAAGGAGTACCCAGACGACTCTCTGGATCTCGATCCCTCCATGCTGGACTCCATCTGGAAGCCCGACCTGTTCTTTGCTAACGAAAAGGGAGCCAACTTCCATGAGGTCACCACCGACAACAAGCTCCTCAGAATCTTCCAGAATGGCAACGTGCTCTACAGCATCAGGTCACTTGTATGAGTCGTTAATAGTTCTTTTCCACTCTACTCTGTTTAAGCCACCTTTTCGCTAGCACGGTACCACAAAGCCAGGTGCTATTTTAGTACATGCTCAAGTTCCAAGCAGGTAGTATTTGGTGACAGCCTCTGGTTGGTCGTGATGCCACACTCCTCACAGTGTGGCACCACACCAACCTTGGACTTCCACTGCACCTGTGGGCTCCTGCGCAGCCCACAGATTCTCAATCGACACCCACTGTGCCGACATAATCCGAGACGTTTGCTGGGCTGCGGAGATACGGCTGGCTACTCTGGAACTCTGGGGTTTTGGTGGAAAGGCAACAAAACCAAGTGAAGTGAAGCAGAGTTGAGTAGGCTGTAAATGTTTAGTGGGCACATGCCTATAGTTTGGATTGTAAAGTAAAAGAAAAAATGTTTATGTCATCATCATCATCATCGGTTGAGAGTCCTCTTTCCAGACACCGCTGGGTTGGACTTCACTCTCGATATGGCTTTCTTCCACCGGGAACGGTCCATGGCCACCTCGTGGTCGATGCCAAGTGCCTTAATGTCCTCCAGCACTGGGTTTAAGAAGGTCCCCTCTAAGTTGTACGACACCGCCTTCTTCACCCAGTTGTTCTCTTCCTTCCGCATTATGTGTCTCTACTAGCGCACTCACGTTTGTTTCAATCTTTGTCAAAACAATCTGCCCCAAATGCCCTCTTAAGATTTATCAATCCTCTACCACCCTAAAAACGTAACTCTAATCCGGACCACCCTACCTTCCCTCCTAAAAGGAGCACAGGAGGATGGGAGATGATAAAAAGTGTGCAACAAGATAACCCAACAACCTGCTGGTGGGGGTAGAGCAGCGAAACGAGCCGCAAAACAGCACAATCAATATCTACGCATAGAATGACAGGAAGCGCTAATGCGTGATGTGCCAAGAACCACTGACCCAGATTTGAGTGAAGAAAACATCTTGACAGCTCACTGTGCGTTGGGGGGCAAGTCAAGAATGTGTGTGCATTTGCAGGCGCAATTAAGTGTATGTGTGTGTGTGTGTGCGTGCGCGCATGCACCCACGCAGCACTGCTCGCGGAGAATGCAGATATGTGTCATGCTGTCCTTCTGAAAACATCAAACATTATATAGGTCAATAGTGCCACACACACACACACACACACATGTCTTGTAAACCAGCCCGGGTCTGTACAGCGGATATTGCATTAGTTTACATATAATATTAATACTAATGTGTTTGAGAAGATACTGTACATATTAATATATGTACAAGTAGATAGGACCTTCTTCCTCTAGCCAGTCTATTCTAAAGTGGCACTCTACACACACACAGGCGCACACACCCATTTAATCCATTACCATTTGATTACTACCAACCTGTCCTGCACGGTTTCAAGATTCAAGATTAATTTTATTTTGCCATATTGCATATACATGACAGCAGTACACACTGCTGTTTTTAGTTTAGCATGGAACAACTCTCTCAAGTTCGACAAGTAGTGAACAAGGTCAAAACAAAAGACAGAAAAGCGCATAAGTTATAAAGTGGCACTGACATTGAATCAACACATGTGACAGGTCAACATATCAAGCAGGGCTACCCCTTGTGTTCAGTAGCATCACTGCTTGTGGGAAGAAACTGTTTTTGGTCTTAGTGCCCGGGTTTGGCTTCCCGAGGGGAGTAGGTAGAAAAGGTGGTGCGCTGGGCTACTACGTTTTTGGCCCGGTTCCTCACCCTGTCCTGGAAAAGGTTCTGCAAAAAGGGTAGGGGAGCGCCGATGATTTTTCTCTGCTGTTTAGTCTTACAAGTAAAGAGAGATGCAATTCATCTACATGGTGTGATAGCACCCGTACTTATTTTATTTCATTTGAAAGGAAAATTAAACTCAACGACACGGAACCATCTTCAGCCATCAGCTCCCACTATGCTCAACTCAACTTGCAGTCATTATTAACCCAGTATTATCCCATATTGCACTTCACAATGTCCCAGCATTTTGGCATTTTGACAAACACAATGCCATCCTTCCATCAGCAATTTCCTGATATTCAGAATCACAACATGTTATTATTACTAATAACTACAGGATGGAAGAAGAGAAGGGGCCTGTGAGTTTGGGAAAAGACACTGTAGGTGCCCAGCAGAACGTCCAAATGTCATATTATATAAAACGGTCAGCTGTGTGTAGTTTGCCAAACACGTTAATATCATTGATGGGTGTATATTTTAGTAGGTTTATAATATAAGCCTGCCCCTGATATCGAACCCTCTATCAATATCCAGTGACAATCCATATACACACACTATATATAATATATATAATGTATATATAAATATGTGTTCTCTTCCAGGCTGACGCTCATTCTATCGTGTCCGATGGATCTGAAGAACTTCCCAATGGACAGTCAGACTTGCACAATGCAGCTGGAAAGCTGTAAGTTTCCCTGCCTTTCTAATGCCCTTAACATTTAACCTCCTCCTAACGCGGCTGTTGCACGGTGACGTCACGGCCTGACGGTGGCAGGCGTTATGGTGGTATCATCGTGGTATCACGGTCAAGCGAACCCGCAGGGAGTGATATTTGCTTAACATTGTCTGTTTAAAAGTGTTTGATTATTGATTTATCCATGGTAATTTTCTATCAATCAACTATGTTGTTGTATTTCCCCCTATCTAATTGATTAGATTATAGTGCAGTGGTAAGTAATACCACTTAACCGTACGTATACGGATATTTCATCGTACGTGATAGTGATACCAACAAAATGTCTGCCGCCGCCATGTCACGTGCAACAACCCTATTGACTTCGCAACTGTGTTCCTATCTTCTGCATCAACAAATTACCACCAGCATTGATGCGGAATGGAAGCCATGTAAGCAGAACGGAAGATGCGGAGCAATATCAAACAACGCAAGAAGGTGTCCAGTGTCAATTGATGTGGCCGTTGGTGTCAAAGCCACTGCCAGTTGACGTGAAAATTAGCAGGGCGTCAAGGAACAACAAATTTTAAGTCACGGAACGCTATGGAAAGCGCGGCGTAAATTGGAATTTAGTCATCACCTGAATGGGCGTCACCTATAGATCAATTGACGCACCATTCGAATGGGCGTCAGTTTGGAGGAAACGCACAGTTAATGTTGAGCCTTCCTTCTCTCGCTTTGTAGAAATGACTTGTAGACTACTCCTTTTTGGTGAACCCTACAGAACACAGAACTCTATTACGCTTCTTTTTTTAAAGTTATTTCTTTGGGCCCAAGCGCAGTTTTTCATTCTTCATTGAGAGAGATAGTGACAGGATTAAATCGGCAAATGGGATGAAGACTCGAGGGGAGACACTGCAGAAAAGCCGGAGAAGGGATTAGAACCTGCGGCGCTGCTCGACCTATGGTCTGGGGGGGCGCGCTATATGACCGCTCTGCCACTGCACCCCCCTCTATTATTCATCATTAGTATTCAGTCACTATCTACCGTCAACTATGCATCAACATGCGTCATTCTGCAGAGGCACTGATCCAGTGTTCTGTTTAGGGTCGGTAGGCCATTTGTTGTTGCGCTATCAGTTTGCCTGCCTCTGCTCCTTTTACCTTCCAATTATCCCTTTAGGCAGAGTTTGGTTAGGCCGATTGGGGCATGCTTTATAAGAGTTTTTCTTTTCTTTGTGTGTGTGTGTGTGGAGGGGGTGCTTTCTTATTGAGAGAGAGATTGTGACAGGATTAAATCAGAACAGAAACTGGGATGATGAGTCGGGGGAGACAAAGCCGGAGAGGGGATTAGAACCCATGGTGCTGCTCAACCTGTGGTCCGGGGGACGCGCTCTCTAACCACTCTGCCACCGCGTTCCCCCCCGAAAAAGGGAGTTCCTTGTGTTGTGCCCCTGCTCTAGAGGACTGCACGAATCCACTCCTTTTCCTCGTATCTGTCACAGGTCTGGTTGGATTTCAATCGTCATTTCCTCATTTTCACAGGCATAGCATAGCACTATGAGACGGGTGTCAGAATCGTCGAGCTATTGCTCAGCTGTTGATCACACGGGGAAACGTAACGCCGGCTGTAAATGGATCCTTGATTGCCTACTCAATCTGTTGCACAACCACCTTTTTCCGCTTACTTGCCTCATCCGCTGTGTTGGCGCTGATTGCAGCTGGGGAGGAGGTGTGCATAATTCACTTCATTGGAGGAAATGGAGCAAGGCTCCGCTGCCTTCAAGTTAGAGCTCCGAGCAAGGCTGTTCATTGTGCTGCAGTGCAAGTCAGGGTTAGGTTAGCTGGTTCGTGTTCAAATCAGAAGCATACAATATAATAACACAACAAAGCAGTAGTAGGGTGGGTTGCAGTTTTGCTCTAATGTGGGCCCCTTTTTACAGCTTCCTAATGTGGGACAGTCTGTTGCCTAAGGTGAAACAGTGAAATGTAGGGTTGAACAGTTGAAGTTAATGTTAGACATTGTACCATAGTTTGCTTTTACCATAGTTTCACTGACATCCATTAGTTTAGGGAGGAGTCAGAGCCACTGTAAATTACAGTAGTTGCCCCACATTTGTGGGCAGTGGCCCACTTTAGGGCAATCCACCCTATTGCAAAGCAAGAATCAGTATACAGAGTAATGACAATTTCACCTCCTACATATTGTATAACTCAAGGCAGACAAAGATCATAGAGTACAAAGATAAACACATTTCAGCAGGTAGGGAGTTCCGGAGGGTGCAGCCACACTGAAGGCTCTGTCAGCAAATGTCTTTAATTTAGTCTGGGGGATGTAGAGGAGGCCAGCATCAGAGGACAGCAGGTTCCAGGAAGGGGTGTGATGATGGAGGAGGTCAGACAGATACTGGGGGGCAAGTGCATGGCGGTATTTGAGGTGAGTAGGAGGACTTTGTATTTTATACAGTGCTTGTATTTTAGGACGTGCGATAATGACCACATGAATTTCCCCTGGCGGGATATGAAAGTTGGACTTGACTTGACGTGAAATGACTTTATTTGAATGATGACTTTATGCCAACATGTCTCTGTGCCAGTCGGTTACACCATGAATGACCTGATCTTTGAGTGGTTGGACGTGGGGCCGGTGCAGGTGGCCGACGACCTACAGCTGCCCCAGTTTGTGTTGAAAGACGAGAAAGGCCTGGGATACTGCACCAAGCATTACAACACAGGTAGCAACAATCCGCACCTAGCATTACAACACAGGTAGCACCATCACCAAGCACCAAGCATTACAGCACAGGTAGCAACAATCCGCACCTAGCATTACAACACAGTTAGCACCATCACCAAGCACCAAGCATTACAACACAGGTAGCAACAATCCGCACCCAGCATTAGAACACAGGTATCAACAATCAGCACCCAACATTACAACACAGTTAACAACAATCCGCACCCAGAATTACAACACTGGTAGCAACAATCAGCACCTAGCATTACAACGCAGGTAGCAACAATCAGCACCCAGAATTACAATACTGGTAGCAACAATCAGCACCCAACATTACAACACAGTTAACAACAATCCGCACCCAGAATTACAACACAGGTAGCAACAATCAGCACCCAGAATTACAACACTGGTAGCAACAATCAGCACCTAGCATTACAACGCAGGTAGCAACAATCAGCACCCAGAATGACAATACTGGTAGCAACAATCAGCACCCAGCATTTCAACACTGGTAGCAACAATCCGCACCCAGCATTATAACACAGGTAGCAACGATCAGCGCCCAGCATTACAATACTGGTAGCAACAATCAGCACCCAGCATTACAACACAGGTAGCAACAATCAGTGCTCAGCATTACAACACTGGTTGCAACAATCTGCACCCAGCATTACAACACAGGTAGCAACAACCAAGCCAATCACCCAGCATTACAACACATGTAGCAACAATCATGGCCAAGCACCCAACATTACAACACAGGTAGCAACAATCAGCACGCCACATTACAACACAGGTAGCAACAATCA
Source organism: Bregmaceros cantori (assembly GCA_900302395.1). Taxonomy (NCBI): domain Eukaryota; kingdom Metazoa; phylum Chordata; class Actinopteri; order Gadiformes; family Bregmacerotidae; genus Bregmaceros; species Bregmaceros cantori. Next base: position 10,099 of record OMKY01047763.1, on the reverse strand, counting down.
TGGCCGTGCACCTAGCATTACAACACAGGAAGCAACAATCAGCACCCAGCATTTCAGCACAGGTAGCAACAATCAGCACCCCAAATTACAACACAAGTAGCAACAATCAGCACCCAACATTACAACACAGGTAGCACCATCACCAAGCACAGAGTATAAAAAAATATTTATTCAACATTTTGTCATCTTTTACTTGTACTCAGTAGATGTTCAACACAAATATCAGTATTTTTACTCCGTACTTTCCCCATAACAATACCTTTTTGTATATGGACTAGGGAGATTGCCCTAATGTTGGCCCTTTTTGCAGCTTCCTAATATGGGACAGTCAGTTGCCTAATGTGGGACAGTGAATTGTAGCATTGAACAGTTGAACTTAATGTTAGATACATTACCATAGTTTGCTTCTACCATAGTTTCACTGACATGCATTAGTTGGCATTAGAGGAGCCAGAGCCACTGGAACTTAGGTGTCCCACATTACGCAGTGGTTCACATTAGCACAATCCACCGTATATGAATATATTTTATGTCTTGTGCGGTATAAATCTGTAACTTTATGCCAATAAACTGCTAGCCTGGCCAGCCAGAACCAACGAATCGTCCACGCATCGCACACGGTTAGAGCGGTCATTGGGTCTGGTAAAACCAGGGTTGAAAAACAAATGTCCAAAAAGTGTTAAATCAAAATCAAATCGTGTTATCCAGTCACAGCCCAGTAGGTGGGATAAGCGGCGTGGCGGCGTGTCAACCAAATTCTGCCCACCTCTCGCATTGCCCATACCAAACTCCGCCCACATCTCGATTCAAATAATTCAATTGGTCAGCCCATATATGGGCGATGTCTGCCTGATTTGCCCAGCCCCAATCAATGTACCGTCTAGCGGGACGATTTGTTGGTTCTGGCTCGCCAGGCTAACAAACTGGCGGGCTGTGTGCAGGTAAGTTCACCTGCATCGAGGTGAAGTTCTACTTGGAGCGCCAGATGGGTTACTACTTGATCCAGATGTACATCCCCTCCCTGCTGACGGTCATCCTCTCCTGGGTATCCTTCTGGATTAACATGGACGCCGCTCCTGCCCGCGTGGGTCTGGGCATCACCACCGTGCTCACCATGACCACCCAGAGCTCAGGCTCCAGAGCCTCCCTGCCCAAGGTAAGGCTAGCACCATCAAGGCTCTGTTCAGCTGGCTGCAGTCAAGATGGCTGGGGAATAAGAGCGTAAAAGGTGCAGGTCCGAGTGGGTGTGGTGGTTTGTAGAACTTCTCTAGGGAGGGGCAAGGTGGTGGTTGCTTTATTTGGCTTTGAAATGGTAGAGTGGAGTCGAGACATCCAGACTGTTAACCTGAGGGTGAGACGCAAGAGTTGAGGTCAAACACCCAACGAATCTTGGGTACACCACTGAAGATGTTGG
>OMKY01047743.1:10756-25268 GCA_900302395.1 Bregmaceros cantori | reverse complement strand
CCAGGCCTCTCGCCTCAGCCTGCTCCAGGCCCCGCGCCTCAGCCTGCTCCAGGCCCCGCGCCTCAGCCTGCTCCAGGCCCCGCGCCTCAGCCTGCTCCAGGCCCAAGGCAGCTCCCGTGCCGTTAGCATAGTGACGGGGCTCTAGTTGGATCTCCTCTGGCGTGCAGGCAGGGACTGCGGGAGAGACGGTGCTGTATTGCTGAGCCTGCTGGATTTGTGAAGTAAGCAAGTCTCCCAAGCATCCATGGGTTCCTAGAAAAGAAAATGTTGCCTTGAAACTGACAAATCTCAAACTTGTCACGGGGCTGTACCATCAGTAATAAAACGCAATCTCATGTAAACCTCAATGTCTGGTTTTCAAAAGGCCCTGTGTCTGCGTGGGTTTCCTCCGGGCACCTCGGTTTCCCCCACCACATAAAAACATTTTCTAGTTAACCTGCTCCAGTCAGTGCCCCTGGCCAAGGCACTGGCTCACAACCTGGAGTTGGCCCCCGGGTGCTGTGCCGTGGCTCCCCACCGCTTCTCAGGGATGGGCTAAATGCGGAGAATGAATTTCACTGTACATGTATGTATGTGTGACGAAATAAAGTATTAGGGGTGCACCGATTTTTGCTCCCGATCCGATCCCGATCTCCGGTACAGAGTCCCGATACCGAGTCCCGATCCCCGATACAGAGTTCTGATCCTGCAAAAATTGGTAGTATTCAAACTCTTTGGCACAATTGTCAATTTCAATCATAGTCAATAAAGTAAATAAACAGTCATTTGGCTCCCCGACTCATTTACCGATCCTGATCGGGACAAAATCACGAGTCCCGATCCTTGAAAAAAAGTCTGATCGGCCCCCGATCACCGATCTGAGAATCGGATCGGTGCACCTCTATAAAGTATCTCATCTTACTTGTCAGTAGGGGTGCAATGTTTAGTCAATAAATCGTTGATTACATGAAATTACATCAGCGACTTTAAAAATTGCTATGAGTTTGTATCGCAGTAACTTAATTGTCGCACATTTGTTGGTGGAGATTAACCGAATTTGACAATTTAAAGTTGACAAGGTTAATCTTCATAATTTTCTCCCGTTGTGAATATTTTAGGTACTTTCTCCAAGAAAGAATATCCAATCGATTAGTTGACTAATCATTCCGATAATCGGTAACTCTCAAGTCTATCCCTCTCAAGAATGATCAACGGCGCTTGCACCCCCCCCCTCCCCAAAATAAAACCTTAGAAAAAAAAAACATTCTTTACCTTGCTCAAAGGCAGCAGGGCGGTCACATGGGACGCATGGACTACTGCGGCCCCCACAAGCCTCTGTCGAGTAATCCACAGTGGTGTCCAACGCCCAATCAACCATGGCCATATAGGCATTGTCGTCCTGTGATGCAGATGGAGTTTTAATGTCCTGGGGGGGGTTGGAGTCCACGTCGAGCAAAACACGATGATCATCCACATTCAACACCAGACTTCCAGAATTTGGTTCCGCTGGCTCCGCACTCACACTGGAAGTGGTAATTGGCACCTCCTGACGAGCGGATGAACTTTGTTCCAGTGTCTCCTGGCTCAGAGCACTAATTGGAACTTGTATCTGCTGACTATCTGAGGAAATAGGGACTAGTGCCTCCTTCGTGACGTCAGAGGACTCTGTTTGTGGGACCACTTGGCTTCCAGCAGTACCGGCATTGGCCAGTGATTGCTGCTTTCCTGACTTGGCATGGACGACACTCATTTTCACCTCAATTTTTTTACCGATCTGGGAGGGTTTTGGGCCATGCAAAGGAGAGGCCGGAGGAGTGGTGGTGGTCAGTGTGCGCTTGCCAGCAGCTGGGACGAGGTGGGACTTTGACGCAAGGGAAGGTTTGTTGGTAGAAGGCAGCCGGCTAGTGCTAGGCGCAGCTTTTGGAAAGCTTCCTAGTGTCCTGGTGCTTGGAAGCTGGCCAAGACCAGTGCCCTGGACCTTTGGCCGTGCTCCTCTGGGATCGGGGACTCTGGACACTTCAGGTTTTGTACTGGGGACAGATGCGCCCCGCGTCAAGACCTTCTTTACAGCTGGCAGAGGAGCTGGCTGGGCACCAGGCTCTGGACATCAAGAAAACATCTTTAGAATCAAGCATTCAGTCAACAATATCACCAATTTACACAAACTCAGGCCCAGGGTTTGTGAGTCATTGGGCTGAAAAGATAGGGTCAAAATAATGCCATGCACAAGCTACAATCAACATATGCAATAATGATAATTGTCGGTAATAGGGATGCAACAATTAGTCGGCTGATTATGAAACTAATTTAATAATAGCCAAGGAATTTAATGATTGCTATTGCCTATTGGTCCACACACATTTTCCATTAACAATTAAAATATGGCATAAATAATTGTGTGGCAAGCCATAACCAAGAAATCGGTCACGCATCACTCGCAGTTTACAGTTGTTGGTCTAGATCAGGGCTATTCAATTACTTGCTCAGAGGGCCAGATTGACAGAAACCCAATGGGCCAGGGGCCGAAGCAGATGCCCGACTGCATGACCGCGAAACCATATTTTCATAACTTATTTAAAGTAGTACTTCCCATTTAAAAAATATTTGCAACAATGGTGCTTTGTAACAAGCAACATCTGAAACACAAATAGTGGTAAACAGCAGCAGCTACAACACATTTATAGTGCATCTGTTAAGGTAAAGAACAGAATCTCAGTTAACCTCAACACATTTCCAGTGCTTCTGGTGAGGTAAAGAACAGCATCTTGGATGAAAAACAAGTTTGACCATTTTATTTTTCTTTCTTCACCATCTCAGAATTCTTCCAGAAAAATTTGATTGGCGGGCCGGATTTGGCCCGTCAATTGAATAGCCCTGGTCTAGATCAAGCAGGATGGAGAAGAAGATCCAAATCAAGTTATCACAGCGCAGTAGGAGTGAAAAGTGGCAGGGAGTAGGAGCAGTCTTCTTTTAAAAAAGAATAATCGAGTCAACCAATCACAGAGCAGCAGGCTCTGTGATTTATGATGCATGAATCGAGCGAATGTACCAAACTACGCCTCGCCTTGCAGAGAGCCAGCCGTCACGGCGCGCTGACTGGACCGAATGAATGACATCGATTGGCTCTCTGCTTTGTCCAGAGCCACACGAGCGTGAACTATGTGATGGTCCGTCATCTAGCCTGTCAAGCGATAACCAACGAATCAGACATGCACATAGATAGCAGTGTATTAATCAGGGTGGTACAGAAATAGCGTCATGCCTGGTATCTAGCCCAGATTGCCTCACTGCCGACTTCCGTAGGGCGAACCCAAGTGCTGGCAGCGATCAAGTAAATACTTAGAGTTGTAACAGATTAATCGCCAACTAATTTGATAAGATTTAAAATCTGCAGCCAATTAACAGTTTAATTGTTTGCTCTGTTCTCCGCTCAAAATGTGTTTGAATTATGTTGCTTCCAATGCCAGTCTGGATTCCTAGTGTCATGGACAATGAGTAGGAGGAACAAAAATACAATGATAATAAGCTTAGGTGAAACATTATAAAGAAACACAAGAGTAGGCCCTTCCATGCAAGGAAATGTTACTGTGCAATCAGCTATAAGTGGAGATACAGAAAGATCAAAAAGTTGGCAATAACAACTTCAGATTTTAAATTGTCTGAAAAATGCCTGATTAATAGATTAAATAATCGTTAGTTTCAGCCTTAGTTTCAGCCCTAATTTAATGCAACAGTGCCTTACCTTTCTTTGTGAGTGTTGTGGTTTTAACAGAGTGTGCTGGTGCACTGGATCTGGCCACTGAAACGCCAGCTCTGTTTGGTAGAGCAGAGCCCGCTTTGGTAAAAAGGGACATACCAGAGTGCGAAGTCGCGGAGGCAGGGCGTCCGGCAGCAGGTCTATACGGAAAAATGACAGAAACATCAGCCATATGCACAAGCTATGTATGGATGGGGAGCAGGTCATTATTCACAAAGGAAGTCCGAAAATAGCAGTAGGGCTAGGGGTAATGTTTAGGGTAGGGTTAACCCGTAATCCTACTGTGACGATACAACCTGTTTGTATTATTGTTTTTAATCAAATAAAATTATATGTTTTGTATGATATATTTTATTACATTTCCAACTGCACTTTATTATTATAACACACTCCAACCATTTAAACTCAGCGTTAAAAACAACATGTATTCACTAACAAGATGAAGAGGCACGTCTATTGTGAAGCTACAGGCTCAATGTGTCTATGATTTAAAGAGTAATAATGCCATGCGGTTTTGGGATAAGCCACCACGCTTGCAATAGTTGATATATTGTAACGTTCCCACTGCGGTTTTCATCAACTATTATGAAATATCATTCAGCCTTAGCTTGTTCCTTCACACTAGACAGTGTTGCAACTCCTCGCTCAATATGGTTTGTTTTTAATAGACGATCATAGAATAGCACTAGGCCGCATTTAGAACGAACAACTCATTACCTTAGGACAAAGAAAATTCTGCTACACACCAATTTACAATACTTGCATACTGCCAATAGTGTTATACAACCTTGAATGAATGCTTTCATTGTTCTCACCTTTTTACCTGCCCAGAGACTACAGATGAAACCTACACTTGGCCACCATTGGCTCATTTACATGTTAACACATTGATCAATGTGCATTGTCCCTGGTGAAAAATAAAAACCATAAAAAGATCATAAATCATTTGTAAATTGCTTGTGTCAAAGTCAGTACCTTAATAAATTTAACTGCGCTTCAAGTTGACAAGATTAATCTCTTGCAAGCTTGCCATGAATATTTTGGGTATTCTCTTAAGGGAGTAGAAAAAGAATGTAAAAAAAAAAAATTAAAAACACATTAGTCCACTAACTACTACAATAGTTAGTCATCTTTTTTATGCCCGCTACAGTTTTTTTTTTTTTTTTTTGCCATACTGCATCATGGTACTGACCATTGTCTCAAGTCAAGTCTCTTTATTGCGTATTCTCATGCAATAGAGATTCTGATGTGAGCTGGTAATATGATGCCTAGGGTTTAGCTGGTGTGACCAGGCTGAGCCAGTGTATACAGCCCCATTAACGTTAACCGGAAGGGTGTGGAGCAGACAACTGCTGCTAGCACGCCATTCAGGGCCCCATTACAGCATCGATCCCTGGCTGGAGTCCTTGCGTAACCTCAGTCAAGAGTGAAGTTGAGTGTGGCGTCAGAAATCACACGTGTGGAGAAAGTAATGGGAATGCTGAAAAAAATAAAGTGATGACCCATTTTGATCTCTCCATTGTTTGGGTTGTCTGCCTTAGTTTTTACCCTCAGCTAATCCCCGAAAGGCACCCAATCTACCCAGTACCACCATAAACGACCACTGGGTCAACGCTTCTGGAGCTAGGCTTCTAAAAGAAATTAACCTTTTTTTTTTTCTTTTAAATTGCGATTTACGCAAAATTCAGAAATGGAGTTTGCTGCAGACACCGGTAACTTGAAGTTGGAATTGCATCAATATTTATCCAAAGCGGTGAGCGATGTGGGGTGGCCAATTTGTAATTGGTCACAGAATGAGCTGTAAGGAGCAGATTTTGAAATGGTGTGCGTTTTGTAAAATTCAGCCACTGAAGTGCATTCCAGAGGCTGGAACAAAATGTAAGTCCTGAGTTTTTTAGAATGTAAACATATCTATAAAAACAGCTGGGATTTTCTCACAGGTCTCAATTGAGGACAGTGCCATGCTGGTCCTCAGGTTATATTGTTACTCTGTAGTGATATAATGGCGAAGTAGAAGACCCCACTGTGTTCAATATTCACTTCGGAATCCAGTATTGTGGGTCAACAGTTACATCGGGGTTCCCAACATGCCTGTGGGCCGATTGCAGCCCGTGGGATGATATTGAGTTTATTTTTTTTGTCCCTCGACAACGATTACATTAGTTGCTAGATTCATTTTACCAAATACTTGAATAGTTAACGATTAGTCGACTAATTGTTGGACCGCTAATTGACAGTTTAACCTTTGATCCAATGAGTTGCGTTTTTTACATTTCATTTGAGTGGCATTTTGGCTGTGATAATGGTCATGTGTACAGAAGTTTTTCACTGAACTTTGATATCAAATATTTTTTGTAAAGATTCCCCACATTGTTCAGATCATTTTGCAGCCCTCGTTACGAGGACTCATTGAGTCCTATTTGCACCTAAGTAGAGCTGCAACCGATTAATCAATGATAATCGATTATTGAAATAATCGGCAACTAATTTGATAATCGATTAAGCGACAGCGATTAATCGTTTGGCTTATTCTCCGCTGAAACATGTTGAACATATGTTGTTCCTAATGAAATGTTTCCAGTGTCAAGGCCCCAATACAATAATGACAACACGCAAGCTTGCATGAAACCCCAATACGTTATCATTTAGCCTGTAAGCGTAGGCCCTTTCATACGATTACTATAAAATGGAGAAATCGAAAACAGCAAAAAGTTTGTAATATTAATATTGAAAGCTTTTATATTGAAAGCTTTTAATGTTTCATAATCATAATTAATGCTAATAATCGGTCCGATTTTAAAGGAAAATTTAACCGATTAATCACCAGTAAAAATGGCTGATTAATCGATTATCAAAATAATCATTAGTTGCAGTCCTACACCTAAGCGTCATCACATCAAGCATGTGGGCTTGTAAACCATAGATATTTCAGTTTGGGGCTTTCCAACCTGGATAGGACATCCAGTTTAACGGCAGCTGGGGCCGCCATGCATGTCGACTGCTTCAAAAGGCTCGACAGAGCTCCATGCAAATCCACAGTTACAATGTTTACTCTTTGGAGAGCAGTGAAACTGACATTTGTCTGAGCGTTGGGCCAGGTACACTTTCCACAGCATACGGCTGGAAGTTATTTTCATAGTCCATTACAGGGGTGCTCACACCGAGACAGAGAACCACTTTTAAAAATTGACCAAGTTAGCAAGTTCTACCACACGGATGGAAAAAAAAAAAAGTTTAATAACCAGTACTTTTCAAAAATGAATTTTTAACTTTTTTTTATAAACCTATTTTATTTATTCCGAGTTGTACAGAATATTCTGTATTTGATCTACTTGTTGCAATCTAGTAATCTACTCGATAAGCACCTGGTCGATTACCTGCAGATCGTTTAGTCGACTACACATTTTCTCTTAAAAAAACAAATTCACAGCGACAATTACAAGAGGTTCAGAAATTATCAATAACAAATTTGTGTGGACCAGGGCTGTACGGATTTGCTAGAAAAATTCAATTATCTCGGAAACCTCAAGTTCAGATTTGAGGAAGGAAGTATGCTACAAAGACCTCATTCTTGGGCTTGCAATTTATAAAACTACACGTTCTTAATTTCATGTCCAATTATAACTTAAATATAAAAGCCAGCAAAACAATGGACTCATCGTGTTTCCGTACTATGCAAACACTGATGTACTGCAATTATCCAAGAGCACAAAAAGATGATTTCACAGTTTACATATTCTGAAAATCTAACAAATTTCCGATTGCAAATAAAAAAAAACTTCACAGCCTTGGTGTAAACCAATAGAGGGGCCACACAAAATCTGCCAACAGTGATTACCGGTATTATAGATTATTTCAAAAGTCGACTTATCTGTTGGATACATTTTTTACATACCCACCAAGCAAAAATGAGGAGATATGAATCCTGTCAACTTCATTCAAATTTGGCTCTAGTTAACAAATGTAATCAAGTTACTTCGTCTGAAGAAAAAAAAATGCGGTATAAATTACGTCTGTCATATTTTCTGAAATTATGAATAAATTTGTGGATAAATGGGGAAATTTCAGCAAAAAACTGCCGACAATAACGATTGAATTCTTTGCCATTTAATTTGAAAAGCGTTCAACTCCTCCCCACACAGCTACAGACAAGGCGATCCATGAGGGTTTCAATTCTCTCTCGCATACCCACACAGACAACTGGGCGATCGCCCCTCAGTTTAAACAAAGTACTACATTGTGTTTATTGACTTCAGCGTCACTACATATCTCTTACCCCCCTGGCCCCCCACAAACCCAAAACGGGGCCCCACCACTCGTATGCAGTCCTTGAAGATAGCAATGCACACACATGTACATGCCTTATATATGAATTAATCAATTCTGGTTGAGTTTACCGACCTCAGTGATTGTGTGGCTGATGACGCTTTGTCATAGACAAGCACGGACTGGTTGTTATTCTACCGCCGTACCACACCACTTGAGTAATGTCAGCCTATGAAATTAAATTAGTTCATACTGTGTAGGATTAATTTATCTATTTTTTACACATTTTAAAATGTGACATTTAATCCTCCTTAAAATGTGAACCTATCCTGTTGTGAGGATTATCCATAAACAACCCCAAAACAAGCTTTTGCAATGTTTGAACTCACGTAAGTCCTCTCTCTAGGCTTCTTTCACTCCCTACTTTCTTAAATGCACCTTATAGTCCGGTGCGGCTTATATGACAACAAGTTTGAAAATTGGGAATGTATTGACAGTGGACAGTATAGTGCGAAAAATACAGTACTATGCCACAGCGCACCAAGTTTTATCATTGCATAAAATGCAAAGAATAACGAACAACTATTTCTAAAAGAATAAACTACAGAAAAACTAATACAAAATACAAATATATAACGCAGCCCCTTCTATAATCTAAAAACAATGTTTTGTTCTTAATAGTCCTTGTCAAATTTAACCAACAGAAGCCTGAGGAACAGTGACCACATATCACTCATTCAACTACAAGCTACAGTGCCCAATGTACAGTCAGTCCTACACAAAAGGAATCCAGCATCCACTGCAGCAGCACAATGGGTGTCTTTCTGGCGCACCAAAGACAAAGTCATCGTTCAGATTTGCAGTGGAACACACACACTGGGGAAGCAAGGGCTGCTTGTGCATTTACTAGGGACCTTGATGCAAAGTGGCATTTGCTGCAGTCAGTGGTGTGGAAATGCAACTGCAACGCTACAAATGGAACCATGTCATGACTAGGCCAGCAGGGATTATTTTTTAAAGTTCCGTCCCGAACGGTTCAGGAATGCCTATGTTTAACGCTTTTGTTCTCGGAACCGTTCTGCCACCAAAATATCTGTCCTTTAGCTGCGCTACCGAGTAGAGGAGAGTCTTGGTTGGCCAAAAGCTGATTTGCATTATAGCCAAACAGGCTAACCGTCTAGCCTGGGCGGCTTCCCAGTGTATCGGTCGGCCAAAGCCCGGTTAGCTAGCCTGGCGAGCAAGAAAGAAGCTACTGGTTAGCATGCAAGGCTAGCATCATCGTGAGTTATTCAGACTTTCGGAGTGATACTTTGACATCATTAGGCATAGTTCTCTACACATGCACTTCTAATATAGGGTAAAAATTTGGGCTTTGAAAATATGTACACAAATCGCAGCACCTGTATTATTATTTTATTACATTTTTACAGTAGCCGAACCTCCCGCCCGATACACTGGTACCCGCGTATGCAACCTTAGTTCGTTCAGCCCAATGGGATGACTTCACGCACCCGGTGTATCTTTATTTCAGTTTCTGTTCCGGAACAGTTGAAGAAATGTTTGTTTCAGTTTTCGTTTCTTGAAACTGTTTGGAGCCCTGTAGGCCATGAATGCTCAACTGATTTGAGCAAAGTAGACTCCTCCAGAATAGGGCTCAGAGCCAACAATTATTTCCACAGTCGATTAATCTGTTGATATTCCTTTAAAAACTTGAAATAATCACAGCAAGCAAAAAGTCATTTTGTCAACTTGAAATCTAGCCAAATGTGTTTGTTCGACAAATCTACCAGAATTAAGTTAGTTACTTTGACAAACGCTTATTGTATAAATGTATTTCACAGTTCTTTATATTCATGTTTGTTTTTCATCAATTATTTCCAGTTGATAATTGGAATTTTCAGAAATTATAAAATCGACAATTATTTTAATAGAATAGGGGTCCAACGATTAGTCAATTAACATTTGGAAAACAGCATTTCTTCAATGGCGCAATTTGTTCAAAGTTCTTTGTAAATTTATCCAACATAGCTTTCCGGAAATTGAGCTGTGGCGCTTTGGCATGCTGTGCAAACAACTTTACTTGCTGCCAATAGGACGGACTACGGACAGACCAACAAGACGTCAGCCAATATGGCGCCATCCCATTTCCACTGGTTAGGCATCAAGGCGGCAATTTACTGCGTCAAGTGTCAATCTGGCATGTACTAGATGTCCTGTTTTCGGACACAACCAGTGATTATTTGCAGCCTAGGAATATGGTCAATTGTCCGAATTAAAACAGTAATTGCCCTGTGCAGGCTGCGTTGGGACATATCTTACCTTGCTGGCCTGGAGGCTGCTGCAGCCTTGTCGGTGCCCTCTGCAGCTGTGCTCGACTTTGGCCCGCGAGCAGGATTGGGGACGGCTGAGGCCCCAGCTTTAGGAACAGAGCCTGTGGGTTTGGACATGGAGGCCGGTTTGGCAGCCGCTGAGGCGCCGTATTTGGTGGACACTCCACTTTTTTGGTTGGTTGCAGTCGTAGGCCGAGAAGCAACAGAGCCAGCCGGCCTGGAGGAGATGCCAGATTTAACCCCTGTGGAGGCAGCAGCAGTAATCTTTGAGGCGCCGCTTTGCTTGGTCAACGCCATGGCACCGGTTTTGGATGCTGGACCGGATGCAGCTTTGGGGACTGCAGCAGTGCCGGGTCTGGCACCGGCGGTTGTCGATTTGACGGGTCGGGACGTAGTGGGTCGAGTAGATGACATACCTGAGAAAACGAACATCGTTTCATATAAAATGATGTACTAATAGTGAATGAGGAGAATGAACACACACACATATATAATTTTAGCTCCACGAGTCTCTGCCGGTATGGGCCTTCTATATGTCTATATAGCTATATCTTAATTTTTTGTGGCTGCGGCACACTAGACCAAAAAAAAAAGGTAGCCCAGTCAAGGCATTAATTCACCGCCTTCAGATACATTTCCAGTAGAGCTGGGCCGACCAGCATACTGGTTGTCAGACATGGAGGAATAGAAATTACATTAATATTATTGCTAGTAGTTGACGGGCCACTTGGAAGTCTGATAGCTGCTGGCAGGAATGATCTCCTGATTGGAACAATGACTCACCTGCAGGCCTGGTCTTTGCAGGTGCAGCTTTGGATACAGTGGAGGATGCAGCGGGCCCACCATTGCTAGTGGAGCCAGTGGCAGCAGCCTGGATGCGTTGACTTCCAACAGGCTTCTTGGCACCGAGTTTCCTAGGGGCGCCCTTCAGCACGTCGCTGTGTGCGTGGGTGCCATTGGTGTGGTTTAGGCTGCCGTTTTGCTTGCCGTTGGGCAGGCCTGCCACATCGGTCTTTGACCTTTCCCCAGCAGCAGTAGTAGAGGGAGCAGGCAGAGAGGCTTTGAGCAAGCCCTTTGGGTTATCTTTACCTTCAGCAATTGCCCCATATTCTGAGGCTTGATCATGGGCAGGCGGCGCTACTGCTGCTGCTTCTCCCGTTGCCATGTAATCGTTAACGGACATCACCATGCCGTCAGCTTCTTCTTCGCCGCCTGAGATATTGGCTGTGGGAACCGTGGGGTCAGTCGTTCCCATGGTGGACCCATCCGGTTTCATCCCCTCACCCGAACAGGTTTACCAGTTGGCCTCCACCCTACAGAGGACAACGTTCATTAGCAGTGTACTGGGAGGCAAGATCAATGGTGGCTACCATACCAATGATTATGCCATTTAAACGAGTGCCAGGCCATTGTCAAATTCAGAACATTCCAGTGTTTTAACATGCGAGTATTTAAGACCCATTCAAAAGTTTTAGTTATGTGTCCATATCAACAACATACATATCTAAAAAAAACTCCAGACTTTCCTTTATCAGAAAAAAAAACTACCAGTTTCCATTCTTTAGTAATAGTCTCCAGAAAATGGGTAGCAATCACTAAAAATGCGGATTTAAAAAAAAAAAAAAGTGTACTCTAGTGCACTCTCATTTATTTCTTCTTTGAGACACCGCTAATGACGCGAGTCTTTGGTTCAGTCAGGTGTGGTATTCTTGTGCCCAGTACATCTAGACTAAAACACATTTTTATAAAAACAAGTATAAACTCAAAGTGCATTCAATAAGAGTAATCAACTTTTATGAGAAGCATGAGCTAATCAAAAGCAGCTTTATTCTGCATGTAGCATATACAAACAGCAGTACATACACGTGGAAATTTAACTAGGGCTCATATGCACAAGCTATATACCAGAGCTGCAACTTGCAATAATTTTGATTTATTCAAATCGGCCCTTTTTGACAATTGCCATTTTTTCTTTTTAAAACTTGAGATCAATAACCTGATGTTAATAAATGTTAATATTGCAAACCTTTGCATGTCTCTTCTCATCATCACTCATTGCAGATTGCGCACTAACATTTCCATTTCAGTATTAGTATGGAAGAGCCTACTCTCCCCTGCTAGGTGATAACATTGTATTTATGTTGCTGTGGGGCTACAGTGTTCACTATCCAACTGAATGAGTGGGGCATAACATTGGGAATGGAGCCTGGCTATAGGAACAACAAATATTCAACACATTTGTGCAGGGGACGCTCCAACCGATTAATTAGTTGCCGATTAATTCAATCATCGATGCCGTTCACACACAGTGCAGCATCATGTGAACTGTCAAACAGTGGTACAGAATCAGTGGGACCGCAGGTAAAGGAGAGAGGTTACATTAGAGCATGCATGTGAAAAGTCATAAGAATAAAAATAGGAATTCATAAAATACAAAACAAGTATTACTTATTAAGTGGGTCATGTAATACCTCCAACAATAGGGGCTGGGCTGGGGGGTGGAATTAACACTGTTGGGTAGCGGGAGGTTAGGAATGCATTGTTCAAAGTTGAGGACGAGTGAGGTGGTTGGCCGAGGGCGGTGGTTGGGGGTTGGGGGCACTGTGCCCATCTGGCACAGCGAGAGTGGAGAGCGTTGTGAAAGAGAGCATCACTAACTTAATAAAAACATGCACCATGCTCAGATACTCAATAAGAACAAGGCCTTGACCAATTATCGACCGATGTAGCACACTGTCCAGAGTACCATATGGTTACACGCCAGATTCACACTTTATAACTGAGCCAGGTTGGTTCGCCAATAGGCCTGCAACTACCGATTTTAATAGTCGATAGGCCTTGCACATGTAGATGACATTTTGGGAGCCGCATCGCACAGATAGAGCGATATTTGCAATTTTGCATAACATTAGGGCTGCAACTTACGATCATTTTGATCATCGATCAGCCATTTTTACTGGCGATTAACCAGTGATGTGGTTCATTTTTCCCTCAAAAATCGGAACGATTATTAGCATTAATTATGAAACATTACGATTTTGTAATATTAATATTACAAACGCTTTGCTGCATTGCTATCTCCATTTTATGGCATGAAAGAGCCTACGCTTCCATGCTAAATTATAACATATTGGGCTTTCACGCAAGCTCATGTATTGTCTTTATTGTATTGGGGCCTTGACACTGGAAAAATTGCAATGGGAACAACGTATATTCAACACGTTTCAACAGAGAATAGAACCATGAAACGATTAATCGATTATCAAATTAGTTGGAGATTATTTAAATAATCGATTAATCAGTTGCAGCTCTACATAACTCAGTTTAAAAGGCTTCCATTCTTGATTTATCTATGGGACTAGGCTGCCAGCTACTGGAGATCGATAGCATTAATTTGCCTTCACATTGACCCTATTACAATGGACGTGAGGTTGCAAGGTATACCACTTCACCGTCAGGTTGGACATTGGACAATAAGGCATAGTCAATAATGATATGGGTGTGCATTTCTGCGTCACTCCCACCCTATCTCTCGATATTCACATTTAACATGGATCAATTGGCTCGGTAAATAAATACAATTAAATCACGACTTGGAAAAACAAATGTCAATTTTCAGCTAATCCTATAGCTATCTCTCAAATTAGGGGTGCAACGATTAAATCCATGAGTAAATGATTATGAAATTAATCGACAAGTAATGCAGTAATCGATTAAAATCGCCAAGGAGTTGAATCATTGTTAGTCAGTTTTTGGCCGAGACAGCCACCTAATTGTCAACACAAATTTGATATCACTTGATCATTTCTGAAAATCCAAAATATTACAATTATTAAACATTGATAAAAATGAATTGAAATGTTAGCAAACAAATGTACAACAATTGTTAATTACTAGCTAACGTGAACCCAAGTTCACGTTAGCTAGTAAATTGACAAAATTAATTTCTGTGTTAATGTAAATATTTTTCTAAGGTAAAAATATTTAACCAAACAATCAACTAATAGTTTCAACTAAATAGACATAAAATAAATCGTTAGTTGCAGCCCTACTCTCAAATAATGAAAAATGGTGCTTGCGCCCCCCCCTCCCCCCCCCCCCCCCCCCCCAACCAAAAAAAAAAAAAAAAAAAAAAAAAAAAAAGAACAAAATTTTACGGAATTTTATAAGCAGCGGAAAC
>OMKY01047743.1:0-10736 GCA_900302395.1 Bregmaceros cantori | reverse complement strand
TTTCTGAAAATCCAAAATATTACAATTATTAAACATTGATAAAAATGAATTGAAATGTTAGCAAACAAATGTACAACAATTGTTAATTACTAGCTAACGTGAACCCAAGTTGACTTAATTTCAAATTGACAAAATTAATTTCTGTGTTAATGTAAATATTTTTCTAAGGTAAAAATATTTAACCAATCAGCCAACTAATAGTTTCAACTAAATAGACATAAAATAAATCGTTGCAGCCCTACTCTCAAATAATGAAAAATGGTGCTTGTCCCCCAAAAAAGAAAAAGAAATACTCTAGAAATTGTCAGACAAAAGTCACTTCCCACAAAAGTTACTGCCAACTCCTAGAAACATGGCCCGACAGCTGGAGCATGACAAGCCACAGAAACTTTCCACGGCATTTCCTGCTGCTCTAATGTGCTGGGGGACGCCGCAGTCTCGCAGTTAGCACAATATTCTGGTCACTGACCGCAATAGGAGTTTCTTGGTCAGGCACTGCACGTTGGGAGAGTCCAAGCATGGCATTCTATTCAGATCAACAGATACATTTTGCTGAATAATGAATTCCTAAGTTGAATTCCAGGTGTGTATGCTGCTCTCCACTGTGCACATGTTCATTCGAGCATGCGCATTACCCTTTTCTCTCGGCATGTCTGTGCCGATGCAAACTGAGCAAATAGCTTGGCAGACGAGCAGTCTTTAGGAACATTTCAAATTGAGACCGTGCACACATACACCAGCTAGAGAGAAGGCGTCCTCTCATCGGCCCATGTCGGATCGCTATTTATTCAAGCAGTAACTTTACTCGGCCGGCATATATTTATGAAGGGGAAAACATGCTGTGCGTTATTCTTGTTCCCACTGTTCTTTGCAACACGACAGAACAGAGCCAATATAAATATAAGCAATATAAATTTTAATCTTTGCACCGCAGCCATATCAAAAGACTTTGCTTTCTCCCTCAGTAGCCACATGCATACACATCTGCAGACTTCACTTATGATGCGGAGGTGTGGGAGTTGCGCCCTTTGTTCGTGCTACATTTAAAAACCCCAAAAAAAGGGTAGATTACTTAAGGCACGAGTAATACACGGCATGAGCAGATTTCCATGGATGGTTTCAATTTCCAAAAATATCCACGCGTTCTAAAAATTTCAATGCCAGCCCTTTTCAAATTTGGCACATCCCACATGCAAGTGTTTTCTCAAGACCATAGAAAATTAAGTGCTGTGTCCTTGTCAACAAAAACACATAAAAGTAAACTTCAGACTTTCCTTTATCCCCAGAAAAAAAAAATGTTTGTACCCATTTCCATTCTTTAGTAATAGTATGCAGAAAATGGGTGGATCTCACCAAAAAGTTCAGATTTCTGATCAAATCTTGAGTTAATGCGTCGACGGTGGCAGTATACGCCACCGCCATTCGCTCCCTTCATATGGCCTCAAAAGACTTGCTTGATGATTTTTCGGAACATCAGGGGGAAAAAAAAGACATAATTAAACGTAAGTTTGTCTTTTGTTAATTCAAACTTGAATTAAAATATATTAAATCAACTTCAGTGCATTTTTAACGTAAATATTAACTTCATATTAAAATACATGTAATAAAGGGAACAGGGTTATTTTCAATTGAACATGTATATGTTGCTAGTCTTCAAAATTGTATTGAATTATACAATGGCATTTTAAACTTACATAATTTATGTGATTTATTGCAATCAGGCAGAAATCACACGCGCACACATTCACTGAAACACCAGCGCAGACGAAAGCGAAACTGCTTGAAGAGTTCGCTCGTGTGTGTCTCTCTCTCTCTCCCCCCCTTTCCCTCTCCACCTTCAATCGTTGCTTGCATAAAGCACACGTTTCCGGCTGCGGCAGCGGAGACTGCCAGCAGTTTTTTCCCCTCGATAAACTGGTCCGAGGAGCAGGCATCTGCCGAACCATCCAGTTTGGTCCGAACTGATCAACAGTGATCCGTTGCACCCCTACTGAGCATCCATCAATAGCGGCAGCCATCCCAATCCAAACCTAGTACCCATTTGTACTTGGACCAAGTACAAATGGGTACTTTTTTAATGGAACTTTTATATGCACACTCAGCTGACTGCTAGCACTGCAAGGGCTTCAAACAATGCAGAGATGGAGCCAAGCCATCTTGCTGGTGGTAGAACACAATGTCATGGAGGGTGGGGGTGCTAGCCCCCTTTTGTCTACTCCCACCCATTGGTCCCTGGTGAGGCAGCTGGCACTATGGACTCAATGCTGAATGACTAGCGAGGGGTGGGGGGTGAGACTCTGAGCACATGCCAAAACAGAGTTAAGGACAGTATCTGGAAAACTTTTAAAAAGTAAAAAAAAAAAAAAATAAATAAAAAATTAACACACCCGAAGCATGTCACTTATGACTAGGGCTGAAGCGATTACACATCTAGCCGCAATTAATCGTTCCAGTTCTTTTTACAAGCTATCGCGAGCAATACTGGACTTAATAGCAATGTTTATTACAAAATTATATCTTTCTCAGCAGAAACACAACATTATACCTTTTATTTATGTATATTTTTTAGTTTTTATCTTGTACGAGAGAAAAACCTCTATACTAAGTCAAACCAATTAAAATTATGTTTTCTGGTAAAGGAAACAAATTTTGTTATAAATCATAACATTGATTTAACATACTTTCGTCTCTTGTACATTCATAATTTCTCGTAAGCTTGGCAAAAAAAAATATATATATTCCGATTTAAATTGATGGAAATTTGGGGAGAACATTCCATTAATAAAATATTCAATAGCTGCAGCTCTACTCATGAGAAAATGTCCAGTGCAGCAGTCGAGATGATATTGAACAAATCCCAACAAGCATATTGAATTAGAAGGCAAGGCACAGTCCTTTAAGCAGAAAATAAATCTTCATATTTATGAAATGTTTCTTTTTCAAATTTTGCCAACAGTTTTAGATTCATTTTATCGTCTAAAAATATTTCTCGATTTGTTTGGTGCAATGACAGCAGCAGCTGTGGTTATAGCCAAGAAGCTGTAAAGACAAACCACAACATATGGAATGGGGTCTCTTGGAGGGGGTGGGGCACCGTGGGGCACATGTTCAGCAATGACTTTCTGTACATTTGCTCTGGATTTCTGCACAATATTGGATCCAAGAATTTCCTCCATGAACTAATACTAGAGCTATGGCCCGAAATGGATATCACGGTATCTATGGATATCACAGTTATTCATTAGTATATGGTAGTAGTAATATATATTAGGGGTGTACCGATCAAATTTTTTTGCTACCGATCCGATCCTTTGGTTTCAAGGATCGGCCGATTCCGAATCACCAATACAGAGTTCCGACAGAGTTCTGATCCTCCAAAAATTGGCACAATTGTCAATTTCAAAAGTCGTTCGGCATGCTTCCCGACTCATTTACCGTTCGCCAATCAGGATCGGTACAAAATCACAAGTCCCGATCCTTGAAAAAAAGTCTGATCGGCCTCCGAACAGAGATCTGAGGATTGGATCGGTGCACCTCTAATATATATTTTTTACACAGCACACCTTTTATCTGTGCCATCATGCTCCCTAGCTCTCAAACTTTTCTCACACTGGCAAATTATTTGAAACTTTGCCACAGAGGTCCTCAAGGTAGACTCACACGCTCACTGATAGACTTCATCCACAATTTACCAGCAAAACATCAACAAGTGACAAAGGGATCACATCCAGACCGGGGTCCCAAGTAGTCAGCTACAGTTTGAACACAGTTAACGTCACATGCAAAGTACGACTTGAAGTTAATCGGTGAGGTCACATGTTCCTCTGCACCAATGGGATGGCTTCATAAAATTGTAAGGCCAAGAAAAATGAGGGAGCTGCGCAGATTATTGAATCGTGCATTTGTGGGGGCATAGATCTGCACTAGAACATTTGAGTGTGGACCAGCACAGCGCAAGTTACCATAATTATTTCCTAATAACGCAATAGGTGTGTGCTCCCATTAAATAGACAACTTCAAAAATAAGTCAGAACATGGCGACGTAACGGCAGCTGAAGTCATCAAATTTTTACCGGAACTACTCGCCAAACTCTTCTATACTCAGAAAGGACATTCAGTCTAGTAGATTATGATTTGAAATCGTTTAAAAGTACCAAGGCTCTCGTGTGACTAGAGTGATTGAAATGGCCCTTTGTCTACATGGACGCAAGCAATAAAACAGCAATAGATTGTAGGGCCTTGGCTCTGTAGATGCAGTCCACACAAATGATCCAACCGGAAGTAAGAAATGCTGATCTGTGGGCTCGATAATGTACTGCTACACTGACATGGTAATTATGCGTTGGGAGAGTGGCTTGTTCCAGTATTTGCCGTCTATGGATACATTTGTTCCCACTAAATAAATGCCTTAGTCAAATCCATAATGTCCGAAATTTAGACGTTTTTTAAAGGATGTAAATCAGCATATCAGGGTTTTAGTAACTCATTTAGTACGGCAACAGTCACTGTGATTGCGTTGTAAATTATAATTGGATATATTTAGATATATTTAATATAATTGAATTTATAAAAGTATAACTATATTAATAGCATGCCCAAGAGTGAGGAGTCCTAAAATGGGCACAGTTTTAAATTAAAAACAATATATTTTGAGTGGCACATCCATTTTGGTGAGCGATTTTTCCTACGAAAACAAATCTGAAATTGAGGTTGAGGGGAATGCCATTTCAAAAACATGTTGGATTGCAAAAAAAAATAGCCGTTTGGCATTTTTGTTTTTTCACTTCAACTTCTGGATTCTGCCCTTTAATGATGGATTATTTGTGGCAAAAACGTACGTAGCCAAACTTCACACTGAACAAAATTAAAAAAGGCCCACTTGCAAATGTGGACTATGGACAAAAACAAGCCACATGTTTCTCTCCACCTCTCCCATGCACGCACCTGCACAGCCCATTATGTACGAATCGGCTATGTTGAATATAGGGCTGCACATTAATCACATTTTAAAATCCTAGTCACGATTTTGGCCCCAACAACTACGAAAAATGGGTTAGAAGGCCCTAAAATCAGATGAGGACTGAAAATGTAAACCAAAGGGCAAGTAGGGCCGGACTGAAATATATGTACCGAAATATACGGAATAATTTTTGAGTATTTTTCCACACGTCTGTGTGCCGGAATCCAACAGCCTGCTGATGACACGCCTCCCAGTGTGTGCGCAATGGCACGTGACTACACTGTCCTGTACCATAAAAGTTCAATGTTCAACCTTAGTTTGAACAAAGTTTTCAGTATGACACCATTGTATTACAGGATGAATTAAGAGCACTATGGCATTAGATCTTCTACCATTACAAAACAATGCCAGTTCTCTTGCAAATACCCATGTAATGCCTCAGTTTTCGTGATTGCTTTCAATGTTTATTGAACATTATGGAAAGCTGATTCAGCCACCAATGCCAGGCAAGTGGCCTTCATATTGTGAATCATAGTGACTTGTCCAATATGACGGAGTGCGGTTTTTAAGCACTCAATCCTCAAACTAGCATTAGCAGCAAGCAGCTGACTGGGCGTATATTGTTTGCAGCCTAAGGCAGGATGTGGCCGGCAGCCATGTCTGCGTGTGAGCTGACCCTGTTCTGTTGCCGGAGGCAGATAAGTGGGGCGCGTGTAGTACTGCGGACAGACTTCTAATCTTATATCACAACAGAGGAAGCAGAGGATCAAATAATAGAATTTGTGAGCTGGTAGTCACCCCGGCAAACAAGCAGAGGAGCCTCTTGGACACCGATCACATTTATAAAAAAAAAAAAAAAAAACAAAAAAAAAAACAGCAGAGGCAGCTAACCCAAACGATGGCACAACATCTACAAATGGACAGGACGTGCATGTTGCACGGTCTGCGACAAGCCGAGATGGTGAAACATGATGAAACTAGAATTTCGCACAAGATGTGGGCAGTTAATCAATTAATAGGAAAATCAATTTTGAAACCGGAAACCGGGTTTGCTTAAGTCGATTTAATCGTTCTTGTTCCCATCAGCCACATGCGCCTGGAATTTATCTTTGAACCATAACCTCTGACGTGTTGCGTGGTTAACATTTACTGCAGGAGCGCTCAACTGCAATTGATCGGTGTTCTTGTACGTCACAAGTTCTGCACAAAATAAAATACAAGAGTAACACCATTTTTGCCATTCACAACAATGTCAATCATTCACTGTATCTGCTCAACAGGAGAAATAGCATTATAAAAATTACATTTTCAAAAAGCTTCAGAATTTAATACTGCTGTTCTTTCAAGCAAGATTATTGTTGCCAGACTTAACTTTGTCATCTTCTTGATGAAACCAATCAAAAAGCTGGTGGAGCAGGTTTGGTGGCTTTTCCAGTAAATTTGGTTGGACTGGAGCCAGACCAACATGTTTGGGTACATTACACCCAATTCAAAAGCACATTCCGGCACAGGGTTGAGCGACGGATCGGATGTCAACGTTCACGTCTGAATGACTGTTGAGGGTTCCAAAGGAGGTGGGCCGGGAGGAGGCACAACACCTGCGTGTCGGACAGCTGTGTCAGCGGGAGTTTGTGTAATGGAAATGGGCTGCTTAGCATGCAGTGGATCGAGAGTAGGGCTGCACGGTTTTGGTTCATATTAAAAATTGTGTTTTCCCCCCGCCATTGCGAATGTGGTTTCGTAATTGCAGTTTTTGTTTTGTTCATTAGGGAGCGGGTAGCTGAAAATAAATTACGGCACGCAATTAGTAAAACAAGCATAAAAGTAAGCATGTTTAATTTGCTTTTTACAACGCACACCTTTCAATGTCAACTTTTTTTTAAATCAAAAAACACATTGCGTGTATTCACTAACAAGATAGAGGCAGGCTTACAGTGAAGCTGCAGGCTCAGTGTGCGTACATGCTTTCCAGGCGTTAAAATACTTTTGTTTTCAAGACAGCGAGCGGACGAAGACAAGACTCGAGTTTGTTGGTTTTTATTCAAAGTGCAATAAATCACAAAGAACTTTAAAGCAGAGACAAAGTTTTAGTCGGTAGGGTATAAACGAGGGCATTAGCGTTTCAAATTTAAAAAACGGACAATCATGGTGCCACACAAACGTCAACAACACTGGCATCAGCCGAGACACGCATGCATTGTGCGAATAATGGATACTCATAGCGATGCTTGCATGAACACCGGTACACTTATCTGGTTAAAAGAAACTTGTGACTAGTTCCCATCATATTGACTATAAAACTGAACAATTGTTTTGGTTGTGGGTTAGTTAAGAAATGTGGCACAGTAATATTTCATGGTTAATATTTCATGGTTTTGGCTAGACTTGGACGATATTAGTTAAATCGGCAAATATTGTTGGTGAGGACGATGCCAGATGCAATATCGTATGTTTCGTCAGAATCTTAACAATGTTGTGGCGTGCGACGCGAGTCACCCTGAATGTTTCGCATCGTCCCCGCTGTCATGGAGCGCTGTAAGGAGCGAGAGGTGTGTGGACCACATACATGCAGCCACACATACTTGTGTGTCCACACTCCACACCCGCCAGAGCACATACACCGCACGGCATTACCGCGACGCATGTGCCCGTGTGAGTTTTCGCGGTGCCTCACTTTCCCTGCTACTCTTGGAACGTCCCCTACCGTGACGTGTGTCCGTATGCATTATTGCCGTTCATATGAAATTCAAACATATTTGTCCATCTAATCCGCGATCTATCTCACTCAGACACTTCCACCTTCGCCCTACAGACTATACTTTGAATAGAAAAGAGCGCGAGAGTGTATCAGAGAGATCGCTTTCTCTCAGACAGCGTCACGTCCCCACTCCTGAACACGCTAGTTTTAGCATACGCATTACCCTTAATGTCGCTCGCTCCCTTTCTCTCCCTCACATGTTCAACAGTGGTTGCAGCAACGGCACGATGAAGGAACTGCTGTCGAAAGCGCCGATATAGTCCAAAGCTCGGAAATTTGTGCATTGGTCTACACACGTTCTGTTGCAAAGTTTGACTGGAATTGGTGGTTTCAAACAAACAATTCCTTCAAACTGAAAGAAAATCAAATAATGTGCCGCGGCTCAAGATCATTGCCGTCAGAGACAGTCGGTTCAGTTAGGGAGCAAGGTTGAGTAAAGGTCGAGTACTGACCTACAAAATTTTAACATAGTAAGCAATTTTACAAGCACCTGCACAGTGACAGCAAGCGTGCTGCGGGCTCCAAAAATAAAAACTACAAGTCAAGGCCACAGAGGAAATATTGCCTTTGCAGTTTGAACACACGGCAACTTTCCCAGACAGTCAACGTTATGCAAGTGTGAGCCACGATCAACACACAGCTTGCAGGTACCATGTCTGGTCCTGTGGAAATTAGTAAACCCAAAATCTACAACATGCATGTGCTTACAATTTGGGCTTTGAATACATGCAACGATTACCGGTATTAAGATAATTTAAAATCAAATTTAAAAAGTCATCTGTTCATTTTATCTTTAAAATTAGAACGATTATTAAACAAGGAAATGATTAAACAGATTATCAAATTAGTTGCCGGTCATTTCAACAATCGATTAAAACTGGTTGGAGCTCCAATAACTAGGAGTGGCTATCGATTCAAAATTCCTGAATCGATAAGATTCAGATTCTGGATTGACTCTTTAAAATAAATACGGTCCCATAGACAAAACAGCACCATGTGTGTATGTATCTGTATGTGTAAGATGGCCACACAGAGGAGAGAAAAACTCAAGTCTGAAATTCAAGTCAACACCACTACTTCTAATTGCATGACTTGCATATGGCATAACCATGGCAGGGTTCCTGGGGGAAAAAACAAAGATTTGCATTCTCTTGAAAATCAGGTCATTTTTTTCTGCTGTCAGCACCATTTTTCATCCTTATTGGATAGGATAATACAGAAACTAGGTTGAAGAGATCAGGGGTAGACACCACAGACAAGCTGTCGAGGGGAGGAGAACTTGCGGCACTGCGGTAGACACAGCGCCATTAACTTGAATGTGGGGCCAACGACAGCCCAGTTCACTTTTTGAGTGTGAATCGATTTAAAAAAAAACAACAACAACAACTACCAAGCCCTAGTAATGCAGAGCTGTGCAAACATCGTAACACACATTGCATGCATTGGTGGGCAGCTAGTATAATGAATGCAAATCCTTGGTAGGGTTGAGGGGGGGGGGGGCATATCCCTTGGGATAAAGCTCAGTCACTATACATTGATTTAAGGAGACATACTGGAGTGGGTGACAATTCTTGGCCTACAAGCTCCTCTGGGATTTCCTCAAACATGGCTGGATGCTCATTAGGTATTGACCAATAGATTCAGTCAGGAACAAGGTCAGGGGATGTGGGCCAGTTTGGTGCCATTAAAAACGTATTTAAGCACATGCATAGTTCGCTTTGATTTTGATGAAGGCTTCTAACGAACAATTAAATTATAACAAAAATACTACATTTGTATAGCCCGTTTTATGAAACCTAACATTGCTTTACAAAAAGAAACAAGACAAGAACAAACCAAAAACGAAAGACAAATGAATGAACCAACCGAGGGGCAATCATTAAAAAAAAAAAAAAAACAATAGTGAGAAAACAATTTCAAATCTGGAGCAAAACCATTCAGCCCTAACGTGACCCCGGGACCACAGACAGACACCTTGGGTGAAGGCAGCTGGGGTTGAACAATGAGGCGGGGGAGGGTACGCACTCTCGCGAGATCTTAGCTTTCCTTTACACGCACGTCATTAATCCGCACACACTGAGCGGGGTGCTAAATAATACACAGACAGTGCACTGGAACCCTGGAAGGGATCGCAACACACCACCACGCCAACCGCAAACATCCGCCTGCTCAAAACTACCAACGCCCCCTGTTGGCGCTTCAAACTGCTCATCACCACCATCATTATTTACTCACACAGACAGACGCACAAACATATTTTTTACTGTTAGCTTAGTGTGTGTCAGTTTCTATGGCCTGGTCGACCCATACGCTGCTTTTGTTGATTCTTTTGAGGCTTTTCACCAGAAACGCTCCAAACAAGCCCAGTGCGTCGTAAGACGAATGAAGGCAGGGGCTTACCATAAAACCGTATTTTGACAGCCCGAACATCGCATAGATGGGGTTCCATATTAGTTCGATAAGCAATCGTCATTGCATGCAAGAATGCAAATAAGTAACATACAAGACCGAACACAGACTGTGTTCTCGGACACACGCCGCCTACAGAGAGAGAACCATGTCGCAGGCTTTCATCCGCCAGCGTGGGGCGGAAAGGCGTGTGGGACCGCGGGGGTGGCGGTTCAAACCACGGACCGGCCGACGAGATGCAATGCTGCGTTTCACCGAATGTCGTGTGAAGGTCTGGTTGTCGTCGGTGTGTGTCTGTGTGTGGCCGTACCTTAACAGCGATCCACTGCGCGGAGCCTCAAGCCGGCGCCTCGTTCGGTCCGCGGACTGGCGCTACTTCACTTGGAGCTGGCCGGACGGGAGGCGTGGCCTTTAATAGAGTGTGCATGAGAGAGGGGGGTGGCATCAAGGAGACTGATGTAAAGATCCTTCAGGTACTTTGGAAGATGTGCTCTATTCCAATAGATGCTGGGCAGAGTTGGCAAGTAACAGAGTATAAACATTACTTCTCAAGCGTGTACTTTAAAAAATGTATTTTCTGAGTACCGACACAAAAGTCGGTACTCCTCC